>BQNB010047065.1:0-43353 GCA_026074375.1 Tanacetum coccineum | reverse complement strand
AGTTTAAATACCTATGCTTATGGATTATGGACTTATGGATGATAAGCTTAACATGGAAGAGCTTATGGGACCTTTACTAGCTTATCATTGATAAGCTAGAGCTTGTAGACAGCTCATTTGAGCCTTTTATTGCCTTTGTTTAGCTAAGGTTTTGGTAAGTTCCTATTTCTATTTCTGTCTTAACTTTCTAGTTTATAATTTGCTTATTTTGCTTATAAACTTGCTTATTTGTGCTTAATACTGTTTCATTGAGCTTATTGATAATGTTTGATCATCTGTTTTTAGCTTTTGTAGTTTAGATCTTTGTTTTTGATATTTTGTCTTATAAATCATAAAAAATATAAAAAAAATGAGCATAGATAGTAGCTTATTGTTTCTGGCTTATTTACTTATTGTTATAAGTTCATTTTAGTTGTTAAAAGCTGTGCATCATCTGGTAATTGAGTTTTGTGTTTTAGATTTTAATTTCATAAGTTTAAAATGAGTTTGAGAATTTATAAAGGGGTGTTTGGCACAACAGTTCTAACCAAGGGTTAGAACTGTTTGTGGCTCTCTAAGTTTTAAATCTGAGTTTAATAAACATTTGTAGGCTAGTAAGTTAGGTTTCTAGTAAGATTATTAAGTTTGATAAAGTTTTCATAAGATTTTCTAGCTTTGATCTTGAATCTGTAGCATTTAAATCAGTTATAGTAGGATTTTAAGCTTAATTGAATTCTAGCTTATATAAGTGTTTTTGTAGGCCTTAGTTTTGTGGTTGAAGAGTGTTAGGATAGTCATTAGGTCTGCACTTATGGTTTTGAGTCTAGTGTCAACTGCATCAGATAATGAAAACAACAAAGAGTCCATTTTCTAGCTTAAATCTCAGATGGTAATTGTAGTTTTTAGGATTTGATTTTCATAGCACAAGTAGGTCTAGGGTCATTAATCATTAGTATTAGCTTACTCTTTCAAAATAAGCTCTTTTGATTATCTGTTTTTAAGCTGCAATTGTTCTTTTTGTCTTTTCAAAACTCAAAACAAACTCAGTAACTGCTGAGTATTTTGACTGTTTTCACAAAGCTTTTTCTATAAGCTCTTGTTTGCAAAAGCTCTTTCAAATAGTGTTTTCATTAAGCCTTTAAGTCTAGCTCTCTAAAAAGTCAAGTCTTAAATCCTGAAGTGCTTATTTGCATACTTAAATTTAAGCTCAAAGTTTGCATCTGCTGTTTGGTTTAAAATTTTCCTATAAGAGCTTATTTAGATTTTCAGCTTATTGCTTATATCTCTGTGCTTATTTAGCTGATTAGGTTAGTCTTAGTATATTAATAGCTTATAGTTCATTAGTATAGCTTATAGTTAGCTTTTGAGTTCTTAAAATTTGATAAAAGCCAAAAAAAAAATAGTAGTTAAGTAGTTTCTGTCATTTCTTTAAGCAATTTACAGCTTATTTAGTGCTTTTCATAAAAAGTTTCTTTTATTAAAAGTGCTTATTTTCAGCTTTTCTACAACTTTGCTTTTATAAGTTTTCAAAAAAAGAGGAAGGTGGAAATCGGGGGTGAGCAAGGCTCGAACCCCCCGACCTCAACACCCTCAACCCTTATAAACAATACACAACACCTCACTACCAACATGCCCTGGGGTCTTTTTCATTTTACATTTACAAAATTTATTATTTGAATACGTTTTCTTCCTTTTAGCTTATAAGCTGTTTTAAGCTTATTACACAGCTTATTCGATAAGCTGTGTAATCAAGCTTATTTTTCCTAGGTCTCTTTTAGTTCAAGCTATTTTCTGTATTTTTTAAGAATTTTTATAATTAGTTTAGTATTTTTAAACATTTATTTTTATTAAAAACTTTAAAAAATCATAAAAAATAGAAAAATAATCAAAAAAATATAATTCTTTTTTAGAAAATTTTCTTTTATCGTAAAGTTTCTAGGAAAATTATTTTTGCTTTCGTAGGGTTTAATTTGCAAAATTTCAATTTTTAAAGAACGAGATTTGTTCCCGTTCATGTTTTTTAGCTCATTTCAACTCCGTTTTTGTTCTAGTTTTCTTTAAACTTACTTTTTAGTCAATTAGAGTCTATTTAAAAAGAAAAGTTCATTTTAGGTTTAAATTTGGAAATTTAGGGTTTTCAACTACCATTTAGGGTTCCCGTTTTGCGTTTTTAGTTAAAGTTAATTTCCCGTTATTTGTTTTCGTGCTTAATTGTTATCATTTGCTTATTTTAATTTTTAGAAGTAGATAATCAAATCAATCTTTGTTTCCAATTCAAATCATTGTCCGAACAACAAACGTGGACTCAATTTCACAAATCGTTGGGGAATAACGACCCGGGAATCATACTTCCCGGTTAATATACGTATTATATTATATATATTTGTGAAGATTTTCCTTTTTACCTTTGTCCTCAAGGGTAATTTGGTAATTTTCTTTTATATTACCAAAAACAAGATACCTTTGGAAGATTTGCCCGACATAAGTTTTGTTATCATTTGAGAATTTCATCGGGTATAAACCTTTTACCCCAAATAAGATACCTTTGTCGAGCAGATTTGCTCGACATAACTTTTGTCATCATTTGAGCATTTCATCGGGTATAAACCCTTTACCCAAAACAAGATACCTTTGGCAAGCAGATTTGCTTGACATAACTTTCGTCATCATTTGAGCATTTCATCGAGTATAAACCCTTTTCCCAAAACAAGATACCTTTGGCGAGGGAATTTGCTCGACATAACTTTCGTCATTATTTGAGCATTTCATCGGGTATAAACCCTTTACCCAAAACAAGATACCTTTGGCTAACAGATTTGCTCGACATAACTTTCATCATCATTTGAGCATTTCATCGGGTATAAACCCTTTACACAAAACAAGATACCTTTGGCGAGAAGATTTGCTCGACATAACTTTCGTCATCATTTGAGCATTTCATCAGGTATAAACCCTTTACCCAAAACAAGATACCTTTGGCGAGCAGATTTGCTGGACATAACTTTCATTATCATTTGAGCATTTCATCAGGTATAAACCCTTTACCAAAACAAGATACCTTTGGCTAACAGATTTGCTCGACATAACTTTCGTCATCATTTGAGCATTTCATCGGTTTCGTATAAACCCTTTACCAAAAGAAGATACCTTTGGCGAGCAGATTTGCTAGCAAAAATGCCAAAAACATTAACGGGAAATTTAATAACGTTACCGAAACTCGAAACCAGTATGGTAAAGTTTAAGACCTTCGAAAGCAAATTTAATTTCTAAACCTCAAATATGATAAAAGAAAATTTTATAAAAAAAAGAATTTTATTTTTTTGATTATTTTTCTATTTTTTATGATTTTTTAAAGTTTTTAAACTAATTAATTGACGAAAAATACTAAACTATTAATTAAAAATCCTATTAAATTTACTAATAATTTTAAGTTGTTTGAAATATTGCAGGAATAAATAAAAAACTAAGAAATATGATTAAATCCGATAAGCCAGAAAAAAAACCAATTAAGCATCGATGTGTTATAACCTATAAGAGCCAAAAATGGTATTAAAGTATTATTAAGTGCATCCCTTGGACGTAAAAGACCAAAGGGCGGCAATGTGTGGGGTGTGATGTATAATAAGAGGTTGAGCTAGGTTGAGATCTTAGGTTTCGAGCGCTTGTCATACCCAAGACTTCCCTAATTCCCCTTTTTTTATTTTTTTATTTTTTTTTCACAAACTTATAAAACAGCTTATTCTGAATAACTTTTACAAAAGCAACTTTTTGTGAGACTGATTAATAAGCTAGAAATTTAGCTTAAATGTGACAATTTATACTTAAAAGATTTTTAGGTTTTTTGCACAATCTTAGATCCAATAAGCTTGACTACGCTAAAACAAAAATTGATTATAGCTAAAACTACTTCAAACTAACCTTAATAAGCAATAGTTGGAACCAAATTTTTATCAGGACAATAAGCCACAAGACTGAAAATTATAGCACTTAAGCATTTAGGTTTTTAATACAGCTAACAAATAGACAATGAGGAAACTTTGAGCTTATTTTAACAAACAAACAAATCCTTAAGGCCTTAGTCCCTTAATACCACTAAAAAGCTATTCTGAACACTACTTAATACAATCAAAGAAAAAACATTTGAAATCTCAAATAAGTTATGAAAAATCCTATTGAATCACTAGTTCAGGTTGAATTACTATTTTTTTTTGGTTTTTCAAAAACTTTTATCAAAACTACAAGGACTTTTTACAAGACAAAAATAGATATTAAATAAGTAATTAAGCTAATATAAAGCACTAACCGATCGAGCACTTGTTTTTTTTTGCATTTAATATAATACATTTTAACCAATGAACTAGGGGAGCTAAATTTGAAAAGCTAATTCCTATTTATGCTAGCTTAATTTTTGAATTGAAAGAGGCTAGAAACTGTTTTTGATGACTGATGCAGTTGACACAAATGTAAACCAAAACACAAATCTAGAGCACAGACCTTAAAGACTTGTTTCTACACATTTTAACTCTAAAAACAAAAGTAATATTACTAATAATATCAGCTAGAAACAATCTAAGCTCAAATTGCTATAAATCCTAAGCCTAAGACTCAGATTCAAACATTTAGTCAACGAGCTCCTCTTCGAAACTTGATTAACTACAAAAACTTAGAACCTAACACTTATAAACTATATTTGAGATTTAAATTAATTTTAATGAACCAAATGGCTATGGACAGTACCTAAATTTAATTTAGTACTGCCAATGAGCCAAACACCCCTTTATCCTTTTAAATCATTTTCAGCTTATAAGATAAAGAAAAATACTCAAATTTCAAATCCAGATTGTTTATTAGCTTAATAAAGATAATGTGCATTGTTCAATAATCAAATAAGCATGACTGATAAGCAACAGTTATGCTAATTTTTCTTGGGTTTTCACTATTTTTCTATCAAAAAACTATAATAAAACCAACGATTTAAAACTAAACAATTGAAACTATTAAGCATCAAACAAACTCTTAATAAGCATTATTAAGCTAATCTGAACAAACTTAATCGACCAATAAGTACGAAATAAGTATAAGTTCATATTTAGCTATAAAAGGTAAAATGAGGTATTACAAAGCCTTTGAAAAACAAGGGCTTATAGCTGCTCTTAGAGCTTATCTTACAGAGCTCTAGCTTATCAAAAATAAGCTAGTAAGGTCCTGGAAGCCCATCCAAATCTGGCTTCCCTTCCAAAAATAAGCTGAGGTATATTTGAGGGTGAATTTGAGTATGAATTTAACACTCAGTAAGCTTTGAGACTTACTGAGTTAGTTTAAGCTTTGAGAGCTTAACTGAGTATTAGACTAGCTTATTAGTATTAATGACAACTTATTAAGCTTGTTTGTGTATCAATGAGCTTATGTTTAAACCATCAGTGAAATGAGTTAAGAGCCTAAATTCGTATAAGATTAAAGGAAACTTAAATTTTATAATAGAACAACGGTTACAAAGTTTTAAAATGGAAATACAATAAAAAAATGCTTATTATAAGCTTCTAAAAACTAAAATAAGGCTAAAAAAAACTACAAATAGTTCTTAGATGTCCCCATGTGCTGGCGAGGAGGCTTCCTTTTTATAGGCTTCGAGATGACGGATCTAGGTCCTTGGTGTGTTTGTTGCGTGAGAGAGTTCATTAGCCATAATCCTAGCCTTTATTTTTGCCTTGGTTGCTTCTATTAAATTGATCTCGGCCTTGATGTTTTCTTGCCATGTCACCATTCCCCAATCATTGGCACGGATTGCTAAGCTGTCATTCCTTTGACATCATTATGAGCGTCATTTATTGCTTCTAGAAGAGTTAATTTTCAATTAAGGTGGGTTAAAATGGGAGGTGACAGGGTGACTTGGGACGAGGGATATGTTGAACAGTGAAAACGTTTTCCTCTTTTATATCTTTAGTCATGTTTAACCCGAGCTAAAAAAAGGGTTGACTTGGGTGGTAAAAAGTATGGAGTTCGTGAGTTAAATAAGAAACACAGCCAAGAGATTTTATACCAAATGATTTTTTGGGCTTAAGGATTTATAAAAAGGCTTGGTTAAATTTTAGACATTAACAACGTTAGTCTATTACGTGTTAAGGGATAACGGTGCTAATTGGGTTTTGGGATTTTGGTGAAATGGCTGTTAAATTCAAGGTCCTTTTTGTAATTTTAGGTTTGTTTTCTCATGAGTTGGACCAAGGTTGACTTTTGATGACCCTTGTAATAAACCACCGGCTCTTGGTACTCTTTCTGTTCTGTGTTCGTTTTTGCCCGGGGTTGTTGGATCTTTTCATGTGAATCCTTGTAATAATCCGTACCTACACATCATAAAAGAAAAATATAACAATATACAAGCATAATATAATTATTTTTTATCTTTTAAGGGGTCATTTTTATATTAAATCAGGATATGTGATTTCTCACATATTAAAATTCACCAAACTAAATGATTGCCGTGTCCTCACGCAAAATGTTATATGTCTCAAAAACTACAATACTCTAAAACTCCACCAAATAATCCTTTGAAAAGTAGCAAAGTCTTTTGTGGGGAGAGCTAAGAAATCACAAGTTTTAAAACACCCCGCTTTCCCATTTTCAACATTTTTTCATTTTTATGATTTTCATAATTTCCAAACTAACAACTTATTCTGTGTGACTAATGTTAATTGCTTTCTTATTCATTAATAACTTTGGAAGTTTCACGAAAAAAAAGCACAGAGTGTTCCAAATGGTAAATTTATCGTCCTTTTTTTTTCCTTGACTTTAACCTTCATTCTAAAGCATGGCTTTAAAACAAGATATTGTAAAATACAAGTTATGATGCTAAACATACTCATAAAAAGCTATTGTGTCTTAACTTTTCCTCCATTATTTCCTTAATTTGTTGTATTCTCTGGATTTTATTTGAAAGTCATATTCCCGAAGGCTCTTTAAGCTTTATTTCGAATATTATTATTTCCAAAATAAAGGGTATACGGTTATGACGCAATAATTAGTTCCTAGCCCTTTTCAAAAGAAAATGTCATCAAAAATGAAGTCAATTCAGTTGGTTTGGTGACCAAAAATTTTGGCTTTTTCTTTATTGGGTTAATTAAAAGCATGGCACCATTCCCATGTCAATCTACACTATAGGCTCTTTAAGACATAAATGGGGACAAATCTTATTTGCACCATATACCCTAAGGCTTTTAAGGGACAAATAAGACAAAAATGAAGACAAACAATATTAATCCAATACCCTCTAGGCTCTTTAAGGATATGCATAGGCTATAATTTTCACTTATTAAATTCTACTTACCCCATAATATTCCTAAGGCTCTTTAAGGATAAATAAAATTATTTATTCATGTGATACATATTAGTATGGCAAATTTAAGTATTCTGATGTATCTTGTCTTAATCACAAAAGAACTAAAAGAAAACTTCTATGAACTAATTATTAACCAAAAAACCACCCAACTCTATTTATTAAAACATATATATTATATATAAGGTGAAAAAAAGCTACTGAGAGAAAAGCCACAATTAACACTTATGAGCCTTTAAAGAAATCCAACATTCTACGTTTAGCATCAAAACTAATTTCTACTATATCCTCTCTTGTGACTTCATCAATTTATAATTTCCTCTAATAAGAAACTCTGTGATATGCTTAGCCTAATAAATCGATCTTCACATATTTAAAATCAATTATGGGAACTTGCAAAATCTTAACTTTTTCAAGCTTAGACTTGCTTTTTATAGTTCCTTGTATTAATGATTACAAATTCTCAATTTCATTACATGTTCATAAGGAGAAAATCTAAGATATAACAACCTGGTCGGGTAAAATTTACTTTTGATTCTCACCAACGGATAAAGCCTACTGATTATGTGTTAATTACACATATCTTTTACCTTAAAAACGGAGCTTAATGACCAAAAACAGACAAAAACTGCCCTAATATATGTTTGTTTTGCAATTTGTATGTGCAGGAAGTGGATATCAACAAAAAGACTCAGAAAAGAGCCAAATGTCAAAATGAGGCATGGGAATGGAAAAGGCTGTGCAAAATCAAGGGCCATAAGTCCACACAAAATGTCAATGTCTAGTGTCAATACTGAAGAAATCTGCAGTCAAACCGGTAGCGGGAACTGAAGAATACTATTGGATGCAATCTTTACCCATTTCTGATGGGCGGGAAAGCCCAAAAGTTATATTTATGAAGACTTTTTTGTGAAGACCAAATGGGCCTCAATCATTAAACAGCCAATTTGTGTGCAATTGACAAAGACTGTGAAGACTTTGAAGGCCCATTCTAGCACCAGTTACAGCACAATCTCAGCCATTGTACACACAAAACCAGCTCCATAACCTTTATTGGGGCTTATAATATGCAAATAACCAAGCCTCTATTTCTCTACCTTTACTCCGCCTCTGATATCCGTTAAACATTTTGGGCCAAACCCAACACAGTTGGGCCCAATACAAACCCACAATGGGCCCAACAAAAACCAGCCCAATAAGGCCATTAATCCTTTTATAAAACTTGTAGGGGCTAAATGCCAAGGTTTGAAAGTTATTTTATAAAGAAAATTTATTGGTTTTTATTAAAAGACAAGGGTCTGAAAATGGTACAGTGCCTATCTTTTTTTTACTTTTGTATAAAAAAAACACCGGGACCAAAGTGCCAATTACCCTACCTTCTTTGTTCTCTTTTTGTTTATAAAACCACAAGGATCCATTATTGCCTCTTTCAAAACATCTTTATAATTGAAATTAGGCTTAAATATACATATGAAAAGAGTAAGCAAGTAGAGGGAACTAAACCTTGCTCTTATAGAAAGAGAGAAAGAGATGGGGGGCTGAAATTGCCTCTTCCCCATACTTTATGTTTAAACGAACCAGCAACCCTGTACCTTAAACCACTCCCGCCAAAACCTAAAACCCCTCTCACCCACGGTTTCTCTTCTAACCCACCTCCCTAGTACACTCAACAGCTAAGCCATATCCTTTCCCACTCCCCATAACCCTTATAATAAGCCATGTTGGCAATCTTACACAAACCGAGCAACATCAATGGCTGAGGTTGTATGTGAAGAAGCACAAAAGTGATCTGAGGGCTAGAAGAGTGTGCAAAGGTCTGTACTCACACAACTAACACAAGTCAAGAAAAAGTGAAGACTTAGGACTTGTATAAAAGCTAGAAGAACAAGCCGAAGTAAAACACACCCTGTTTTAGTTTTAAAGTTTTTAAATTAAGTCTTTCTTTTTGTATTATTGTACTCAGTTCTATTTTTAAAGTTTTATGTTGTAATTTCTTAGTTTTTAATAAAAAGTTAAGAGTTTTCTTGATATTACCACTGTCGAAATTAAAGTCTCATATCAGCTCTCTAATTCTGTTTATTCTATATAAGAGTGTGTTAAAATGTTCAAACATTACTAGTAATCACAATTGTTACCATTTCCTTAACTAAAAATCAGTAAAAAAACACGTTTTTATATATTTAAGGGGGTGTTTGGTTTTGCCTCAAAATGGGTAATTATGGGATTGGTATGGGTCAAACACACTCAGCCATCTTTGGCTGAGTGTGTGGGCTTATTTAGGCCAAGTTAATCTAAGTTTTTAATAAAAAAATAAGTTTTTGAGATCCCTTGATATTCTGCCAAAAAGCTATTAAGCCACATTGTGTTAAAAAGCTTAAGCTGTTTAAACAGCGTAAGCATATCCTTTCTTGTGTTATTTTAGTCATAGCTAGCTAAAAAATTCAACCCTTTGCTCTGTTAATTTTCAAAATGGTCAAGTCATAGTTAATTCTGCCAAAAGCTATTTTTGTGAAAACACCCAAATTTAAGCCCCAAAACCAGCAGGTTTTAATCCACCTTATTAGCTTAAAATTTGAATATAAGCTCAATTCTATCCCATGTTAATCTGTTTGTGGCTTATTTTTAAAATTAAGCTCATATGAGCTTATTGGGATAAGCCAAAAAAAGGGGCCCCTAAGGGCTGTTTGTTTCTCCCCTGGTGCTGAGCACCAAAAGTAGCCCCACATTTCTAGCTTATTTGAAATTAAGCTATAGGTTTTAATTGCTTTTTAACATAGCTTATAGGTAGGCCTATTAGGATTAGCAGCTTATTTCACTTAGTTAGCTTATTAAGGTAGCTTATTCTAAGCTCAAAAGTCCACTTTTTCTTTTTTTTATAAACTGTTAGAAATAGCTTATTGATATCCAGCTTATTTTAGGGCTTAATCTAGGTTCCCTTAGCTTATTTAGGACTCCCTTAGGATTAAGTAGCTTATTCCATTAGTTATAGCTTATCTTGAAGCCTTAAGCCCCAAAAAAGCTCTGAAAAATAAGCCATAAGCTTTTGAGCTACTGTCAGCCCAAAAGCTCACACTTCTGGCTTATTCTTTGAGATTCAGCTTATGTGCTTATTATGAAAATTGTGCCCCATAAGCCCCTCTTTAACTTTGCTTTTATAAGTTTTGGCCAATAAGCACTTTGGACCAAAGTTGTAATCGGGGTCCACTTTAGGGACCAATTGTGTAATTTCCTCTTTTATAGTTACCTTTGTTAGTCCCTATAGTTAGTTAGCCTGTTACTTCATTAGTCCTTGTTGCTTTACTCTGTTAGTCCTCTAGTTTAACAGCTGTTACTCTTTTAGTTAATTAAATAATTAAATTAGGTTTAAAATTAATTAGTTTAATTACTTTTATTTAAATCAGTAAAATTTGGGCATTTTTATATTTTTAGAATTGTTAACTTTTTCTTTATTTAATTTTATTTTTTCAGAATTTTTGTACTTTTATTTTTTGTCTTTTTCTATTTTCTTAGATTTAATTAGTTAATAATCTTTAAAAATTCATAAAAAATCCAAAAAAGAAAAAAAAAATATATTTCTTTTTTACAAAATTTTCTTTTGTCATTTAGTGTCTAGGAAAAATATAACATTTAGTGTCTTTTTTTTCTTAAATTTAGTTTAGTCCCGTTTTTTACCGGGTGCGTCCTTTAAGTTTTCTTTAGTTTAGATTCAAAATGACCTCGTTTAGTTCTAGTTTTTTTCTTCTATTTTTTCAAATTAAGTTAATTAGAATTTAATTTGATTTTAATTTAATTTAGCATTTATTCTTCTAAAATTTTTAGTATTTAGGGTTCCCGATACCTTATTTGTTCCCGTTATGTTTTAATTTAATTTTAATTTTAGGATATCCTTATACTAATTTTGTTTCCGTAGTTTTTTAAGATCCCATTTCCTTTGCTTGTTTTCCCGTGATTAAATTAAGTTTTATTTTATTTCGTTATAGTCATATCAGTTTTTCATCATTCAAGTTCTCATCAATCCAGGATAAATTTCAATGCAGCTCGTTGGGACATACGGACCCGGGAAATATCCTCTTCCGGAATTTTTTATCATTGATTTGATTTTTATATATTTTATATAGTACTTTAAGACGAACAAAACACCTACCTAGGCCTCGCTCCTAGTAGGATATCACAACCAACGACGATTTCTTAGTTTGAAAACCCACCCGTTGCTAGCGTAGTGGGAACCCACAAACAACACCTTCTTTCCTAATATGGCTAAGGTAAGTGTTTTAGTTTGAACCCTCCCCTAGACCTCGTTCTGGTGAGATATCACAATATACAAATCTTAGAGTAAAATGTTTTTTGAACCCAACCTGTGGTTAGCGGAGTGGGATATAACGACACATCTTTTACTTGTTTCCATATATCAAATGTATGCTTTCATTGGCAAAATTTTCAATATTCATTGGATTTTTTTTTGCATTCGTATTTATTCATGTTCTTTGATTTTAACTTTCGAATTATTAAGAAAAAAAAATTCTCGCTTTAAAGGGAATAGATACAAATTGAAGCTTTTTTCTAAAAACATTGATTGACTTGTTGAAGTGAATTGAGTACGTTATGATTAGGTGGAATAGAGATAATGGGAGAAAAAGCCCAAGTTATTCATATAGTTTTTGTTCAGCACATAAACTTATATTTAACTCTAATCATTTTTGTTCTTCACTTATTAAAATTCGAGCAATCGAATTCGTGAAAGCTTAGCCTACAAGCGGTAAGTGGAGGAAACTAGGTCTAGGGTTCAACACGCCCGATCGAGTCAAAAATTTTATTCTCATTCTACCATTCAGAAAGCCAAAATTGTGAACAAAAAATTAATTTATTTTTAAAAAATTTAAAAATTTTTTTGTTTTTTTTTTTTCCGGGGGAAAATCCCATTTGTTGAGGGAAGGGGGGGGGGATATATTTATTGCAAAAAAAAAAAAAAAAAACATTTGGTGTGTATATTAATATAAACACGGGATTTGCAGTGGGAATAAAACGATCTGCAGCAAATAAATCGAGATCACCCCCCCCCATACTAGAATCTAAACATCGTCCTCGAATTGTTTCAAAGGGGGGGATTCTACGTAAATTAAGCTGTTTATGAAGTGTGCCAAAAGATTTAAAAACTTTAGTTTAGTGATTTGATTTGGATACTTGATTCCCAAAAATTGAAGCTTGTGGATGTGAAAAACTCTTGGTGGAATTACTGATAAGCACGAGTGTCTCACAATCCAGAAATCTGGACATACAATATAAAGCACACAAAACATGGACAAAGGCACGGGTGATGGAAATGAAAGCCTTCTCTCATAAAACAATTATTTATTACATAATAGTGTATAAGCATGGGTGCCTCCACGAAGCGCTTGTTTAGGGTCCCGTCGCTTGGAACCCGTCCCCGAATTTATTGGGCCCAAGGGGAACGTTTGGAGATCTGGGACACCTCGGTTTGGTATTTCCCCTCCAAAGTCAATGTTTTTTACGATGACCTATTCACTTTAAGTTGGGCGGAGTTTGAGATAACTCGACAGTGCCATAAAGGAAAAAAAACTTGGACAATGGTGAATGGTCCGACAACGGGATTTCAATTTGCCCGAGAAAAATCTTAGTCTAGAGTTGAACAGGAGACAGATCACCATACGTTGAAAACGCTGGGTTTTTTATATTAGGGCATCGTGTTTATGTATCCTCTTGGTTTTCTCTTTATAGATCAAAGAGTTTTCGTAGTGATGATCACGAAAGATCATTTCGTTCAGCAGTTGAACTTTCTGTGGATCACCGCAGGTTTGACAGCAATATTTTGTATGCTAGTAGGGCCCAGTAGGCTTGGTGCTCTAACTCGCATCGGTAGATGGGAATGTTCCCGTACACTAGCTTATATGGAGTTACACCCGATGGGTGTTTTGTAAGCTGTGCGGAAGGCCCATAAAGCATATCTAGTTTGTAGACCAGAGGCACGTTTTCTCCACGGTTATCTCAGAATACTCTTTAAAACCAACGAATTTGCTACATCGACTTGCCCACTTGTTTGTGGGTGATTCGCGGTGGAGAGACGAATGAGTGACTCCGTATTAAGCATGACCTTTGTTAAACTGATCATTGCAAAAGTGAGTTCGCTGATCACTTATGATAGCTCGAGGAGGGGCACCCAATCGAGAAAAGGAGTCTTTTAAAAATTTGCATATCACTAGGGATCATTGGTGGGGAGCGCTTTTGCTTCACCATTTGACCAAGTAGTTCAACAGCCACGTGTATTGTACTTGTTCCCTCTTGAAAACGTGGAACGGCCCCCATTAAATCAAGCCCCAATGTCAAGTTTGCAATACGTGGGATGGAGTTTGTGGCATCTCATCAGAGTTGCGTAATTTTTCCTTAACGTTGGAAATGTCACAATGGGTGACAAAGTCATGGGCATCTTGTAGTGGTGGGCCAATAGATTCTGGAATCGAGATTTTCTTGTGTGTAATTGGCACCATAGTATCCCCCAGTAGGTCCTGTGCAAGCTTGAGAATGTCTAAAGCTTATTGCCAGAAAAACAACCGTTTATCTCCTGATCAGAACATATCTTAACAAGAAAGGATCATCCCAGAAATAATGCTTGATATCCTTGAAGAATTTATTTTTTTGTTGGGATGTCATTCCTTTGATAACGAATTTCCCCGCATGGTAGTTTGCAAAATATGCGAACCATGGGGTACTTTGATCTTGAAGGCTAAATGAACACCTAGAGTTTCGAGAGGCAAATGCTTCATTGATTTCTTTGTTTTCGAGTTTGTCGTGATGCGGATTTTCAAGGTCTGGACAGATGAATCGGCGGCGAGTTTATCAGCTCCTTTTTGTCTCGAATTTCATTTTTTCAATATCAAATTCTTGGAGCAATAAGATCCAGCATGAGTTTGCCTTAGATCCTGTTCTGGCAAAGAGATACTTCATGGCATAATGGTAAGTATACACTATGATTTTGGACCATGACAGATATGACGAATTTCTCTAAGGCATACACTACAGCAAGTAATTCCTTTTCGGAGTAGTGTATGAGTTTGAGCCTCGTTCATAGTCTTGCTAGCATAGTGTATAGGTTGGAAATGCTTGTTTTTTCTTTGCCCGAGGACTGCCCCTATTGCGAAGTCTTGCTTAGCATCGGCACATAGTTCAAAAGGGCAAGTCCCGTCGGGAGCAATTAAGATCGGAGCCTCAGTCAATTTTCTTTTGAGTATATTAAAGGAATCGATACACTCTTCAGAGAAGAAAAATGGAGTCTCTTTTTTAAGCAAATGAGTCATAGGACGGGCAATTTTCGAGAAGTCCTGAATGAATCGTCGGTAAAAACCGGCGTGCCAGGAATACGGACACCTTTGCAGAAGTCGGATGACGGGAGTTTAGCTTATTACTTCGACTTTTGCTCTATCAATCAGTCAGACTTAGAAATTTTATGTACGGACAATGCCTTCCTTTACCATAAATGGCTCTTCTCCAGTTTAAGACAAATTGGTGTCATCACAGCGCTCCAAAATCTTTTCCAAACTGGGATATGCACGTAAGAGAAAGAGTCCCCAAAGACCAAAAAGTCACTCCATAAATACTTTCCATCGTTTTTGTCAATCATATAGTTGAAGATTTCCATAATACATCTTTGGAAGGTGCCAGGGAGCATTGATTAGCCCAAAAGGCATGCGACGAGAGGCAAATGTTCCGTATGGGCATGTAAAGGTTGTCTTTTCTTGATCTTTTGGGTCAATTGGGATCTGAAAATAACCCGAGAAGCCATCGAGGAAACAAGTAGTTTAGTTCCCTGTTGTTCTCGTGAGCATTATGGTTCCTGAATGGCAATGGGAAATGGTCCTTCCGCGGTGGCTTCATTAAGTTTTCTGTAATAATACATACTCGCCATCACGTGACCATCGTAGTAGGATAGTTCATTCTCTTATTTGTGATGACGGTCATCCCTCCTTTCTTAGGTACACAATGTACCGGGCTCACCCAAGGGCTGTCAGAGATGGGGTAAATCAATCCAGCGTCAAGGAGTTTTTCAACCTCCTTCTTGATAACATCGTGGATTTTTGGGTTTTACCCTTCTCTGGCTTTGCACAGTGGTTCGTAGTCCCCTTCATTTTAGATTTTTGTGAGTACAAAATTCTGGGGCTAAACCCCTTTATATCGGAGATGTTTCCAAGCAATGGCTCGCTTGTGGACTTGAGAACTTGAGAAGAGCTGCTTTTCCTCTCTTTTAAGTCTTTAGAATTATGACAGGCTACTGTCGTCGCACTTCCAAAAATGTGTATTCCAGATGGTTCTGGTGGCAGTTCTTGAGTTCCAACTCGGGAGGGTTCATCAAACGCTAGGCAAAGTGTTGACAGTCTAATTGCGTGATGTCGTTAGCATTTCTGTACGATGTTTGTGTGTCTCGGAGTTTCAACTGCCTAACTCTAGGCGATTCAATTCATCGTGTTCTATCATCATAAGATTTGGGAGGGGGTGGTGGTTTCATGTTAAAATTGTTCTAGAAGTAGGTTGTCCCCCTCAGGATCCTGATTTGATAAGTTGGATCAACTTCAGATGAAGTGGAATCAATCTTCTAGAGCAAGAATACGAATCTGCTTCTTCAATTTAGAGAAAATCATGTCCCCGAACGGAGTGTGATTTGGGAGCTAGCAGTAGAAACCATAGGCTCAAAATATGGAGTGGATTGCCATCGCGATCATGTTGAAAAATCCTAGTACCTCTTGAGAATACTCATCACAAGCCATATCATGACGGTCGATTTTGTTTTGACCGTCATATGGTTGTAATCAGTGTGTATTTTGAAGTTTGGGTCCTGATTTGAATGTGATGGCTTCATTGCAAACGAAGGGTAATTTCGCTCATAAACATTATCAAAGCATGACTGGTTTTTTAAGAAACATCGCCCGAGAATTAAAGGTACTCGTGGGGTCTGGTTCAAATCATCAAACTACGAAGTCAGCTGGAAATTGAAAATTTTCCACATGTACAAAGACATCTTCAGAGATATCCGATTCGGTTTAGTGATCGAATACGGTCAGACAGTTCTAAGGTTATTGCAGGTTGGAGTCAATTCAGGAAGAGATAGATTGTTCCATTACAGAATAAGGATGAGATTATGCTCGCACCAAGATCGGCCAATGCGTTTGCATGTGTATTCCGTAATTCACTGGAATCAGGGAAATCGGCCTTAGTGTCTCCAAGTTTCTTTGGTAACTTGTTGAGGAGATGCTGAACAGTTCTAATTCAAAGAGTCTTGCCAATTCGCTCATTTTTCTTTGTATCAATCAAACCTAGGTTTTTAAAGTTTGAAGCAAATTTAGGCATGAGCATCAAGGCATCGGTAAAGCTAATCTCGAAACTTAAATCTCTAAAGATTTCATAGAATTTCTCGATTTGATCGTTAGCTTTTTCTTTGCGCCTTTCATCATTTCTTCTTGATGGAAATAGAATTGATGCTTTAGGAACTGGAGGAACAACAGGAGCAACATTAGGCTCAAGATTTTGATTACGAGACTGATTTGAACTTCAGGAGGTTGGAGTCTTCGGTGCTTCGTTATTAGAGGAGGCTCGTGCCTTTGTCTCCTCGGTGTCATGATGACTGCTTTTCGGTCCTTGAAGGGTAACACCACTATAGGGTTGTAATACTTTTAAATCTTACTTTGGGTGTGGTAACAGTGTTACCAGGAAGAGTTCCAGTAGAAGATGTTTATTAGGCGTAACAAATTTTGAAAGGATCAGTCAAATTTGCCATTTGGGATAGCAGGTGTTTGACCTTGGTTTTGCATGTTTCTCAACATGCATCATTGCTTAGTGAACATATCTTTCAAAATCAGTTTTTGACCACCGTCGGTTGAGGAGCAGGTCTCTTGATGAGCTACTGGTTGATTAACTGCTGGTTGATGAAACGCTGAGGTCGATAAATTGTCCTTGGTTGAAATTGTTTCCTCAGTTTGATTGAAGTTATTTCCTCGTTGAAATTGTTTTGACTCTTTCATGTGGTTTCTGACATGGCGGAAAACAGGAGGTCGATTTGATTTGAGAACATTGGAGGGTCGTATAACCAGAATTAGCTTGGTTGAAATGGCCGCATAGCGGCTGGGACACATACTCCTGGATATTGTCATGGTTAAATGTGTGGTCTTGTTAGTGGAGGTCAGTTTTGCATAAGGATATGGCCTCCCCCGCAAGTCATACTTATGTTCAAATCCGCTTTTACGGGGGGCAAAGCTGGGGTTTGTTCTTTCTATCGAGAACTAATGCTTCCGAACATGTCTTTGAGTTCAGCAACATCAGATGAGATGCATTGGAGAAGAGCTTGTACTCATTTAGCTACAACAGCTTTGTTTCTTGGATTGACGTCATAGACTTGCTCTCGTTGATTTTTTTAAACATTCTCGAGCATTTTGTCTCAGAAGTTACCACCTGGCTAGCAGAGGTTCAATGATCTTGATCAAATGAGTTTTAGGGCATTAGGAATGTATCGTTTGAGTTGATGCTAATGCTGAAAACCCATGATGAGGGCATCCCCTTAAAAAGATCATGAAACGATCCAAGCCTCATTAAACGTCTCATCAAATTTTTGCTGAAATCTCGTGATTTCATTTCTGAGATTTGTCTTTTAGAGGAGGGAAGATTTGTTAATAAATTTTGAAAACAAGATAATCCATGTTTCAATCGATCGAGGGAGGTTCTTTTTATAGCCCCCCATATCCGGGCTCCCCTTCGAGAGAAAAGGGGGAAAAGCATAGAGTTTTAAACGGAGTATCTTCTTAATCAATATTCCGATCTAACATGTTATTTGGTAGTTCGGACTTCTTCATTGTAGAGTGATCTTGTTGTAATAACGGATTTGTGAGCATGTGGGTCTTCTTATCATTTCCAAAAAATTGTTGTTTTGGACAAGATTCAGAAGACCATGCTTGATTCAACGTTATTCGCGGGGATTTCCGGAATAACTATCGCATATCGTAACCCTCGGTGGGTGCTTCGAGCATTTCGCCATAGTCTCGATTATCAGCATCGTAATATGGGCGGATTATAGGTTTTTCAAGATTAGATGATTCAACAGAAGTTTGTCGGATTGTGGTTGTCGACGTTCTACGGGGCTTGAGAACGAATGTGCGCTATGCTACAAAAAATAAGCAGTATAAAAAGAAAATCCTTACATAATTTTTTATTTTTTTTTTGGTTTTTCAAGATTTATTCACAATTGGAATTTTTACGGATAAATTTTTTAAAAAAAAAAAGGAAATTTTAATGAGATAAGACAACTTAAACCTAAATAATCTACTTACTTCACGTAAACTCTTAAAAAGTAAACTCAAGAGTGAGCGGTGGAGGTTGAATAGCGCGACAGCATTATTTCCTTCGGGTGTAGTCCTAGGACAAAACCCTCCTTATACCCACTTTAGATAGTTTGTTAAATTTACAAATGGTGTGTGCGTCGTAAGAGACACAAAGGCAGTTTGGTTTTTTAAAATCTTTTGTTCGAATTGGGAACCAACAAGTTCACCGGAAATTATTATGATAATACCTCAGTTGAGAATATTATATTTTGGTATTTTACCAATTTGTGAATTTTATTTTCTTTTTTTTATGGACAATGTTTTTATATTTTTGGTTTTCTTTGGTTTTTATCTGATAGTTATACTAAAAGAAATGAAAAATATTTTTGTACTTTTTATATTTTTAAAATAAAAGAAAATATTCACAGTTTCAAACACAATTGATCAAACGTAACGATAGTCTGCTTCACAGCCTCCCCGACAACGGCGCCAAAAATTGATTGGTGAGATTCACACTATAAATATATAATATAATAAAATATATAAAATATATATGTAAGTCTAAAAATCAACAAGAGCAATGATACCGAGAAGTAGAATAGAGTGTTCCCGGGTCGTTTATCCCTAACGAGGCTGGAATGGAAAATCGATACAATCGAAGATTTGAGTTTGAAGGAAGAAATTAGTTTGGGAAGTTGAAAAAGTCAAATTAGATAATAACGAACTAAAACGTTTTTAAGAAAAAAACCACTAGGAAATTATGAAATTAAACTAGGAAAAACGAGGGCCGAATCCTCGAACAAAAGGGGGAAAACCTAAAATCTTTAAAATTAACCCTACGGAGAAATTTTCACTTCTAAACTACTCTACGGAACAAATAACGAAGAATGAAAAAGACTAGACCGAAAACGGAGTTCGTTGACCAAAACGATTGTCAAATTAAAAATCCCGCACTCGGACTTGGTTCTTTAAAAGTACAAAAGTTGTAAAATGACCCTACGAAAAAATTTTATATTTTTTCCTACAAACATAGATGATAAAGAATTTTCTAAAAAAGCAAAATATTTTTTTGATAATTTTTGTATTTTTTATGAATTAATTAAACTTTTAACTAAATTAAATTATAAAAAATATTAAATGATTACGAAAAATTCTGAAAAATTTACAAAAAATACTTTATACTATAACAATTCCACGAAAATTAAGAAACACAAAACTTGCTAAAAAAATAAGCCCGAATAAGCTGTTTTCAGCTTATAAGCTTAAAAGCTCAAAACCTACATAAATACCAAGCCCCTTGAGTCTATAACGAAAAAGACCCAAGGGCGCAGTGGGTTACGCGTGTGTGTGTAGGGGGATGTAGCTTGGTCCGGAGCTAGAGGTCTTGCTCACCCGGACCAAGTGTCTTCCCCTTTTTTTAATTTTTCTAAAGTTAGGGAGAAAGTGTAAGAACTATACAAAGGGTAGGCGGGCAAATTATGAAGAATTTACACTACAATGCTTACTTCTTCTTCTTTCTCCACAAGTTCTTGATGCCCTTCCCGATTCACCTTATCCCACCATGTTGCTCATCTCGTAATTGGACTTGACGGTTTAGGATTTCGGTTTCGCGAGTATAGAAGTCTTCCATGTTTGGGTTAACATTGGGTGGGTTTGAAAAGATTTGAGGAATGTCATTTGATAACGAATTGACAAAATGAATAGGGGAATGAGTGCTTGCACGCAAAGGCCCTTTATCATTTCCATCATCATCATCATCGTTGGGATGAGAGGAAGATGGTTGACCAAAGGTGGATGAACAAGAAAGTGCGAGGTACGACTTTCTGTGCCATAATCTTTCAAGTTATTTCGTCTTGTTGAGAGCGGTAAGAGGGATAAACATGACACGATCGTTACAGGAACATGATGATGTTTTGACAATCGGACTCTCGGATCATGAAATATTTAAACAATCGATAGTAATAACATACTGTATGGTTAGAATTAACCGAGTGGTTGGTGATTATACTCCATTTGTTTTGCAATAAAGTATGCAAGATTATATCACTCAGACCTAGCGATATAATAAAGCAAGGTTTTCAAGATCGGGATCCTACCCAGTATCGTTTTCGTCTTTCCAAGATTGAGATCATAAAGTCGTTTTGGGATCGTAAGATCCTACTATAATTTCATTGTCTTAATAGTCTTTATAATATTATACAAATCTACAAATTATTATATATTATAAATACAAAATTATATGAATGTTTCATAGAAATGTTGTCCTAAACTATGATTATGAAATGTTTAAGAAGATTAACATGATGTTTTTTAAATTCTACGAAACACAACCCATAAATTTGTAGTTCTTTAGTTTCTGGTTTGAGAAAAGTAAGATCAGATTTAAGTAGATCTTAAGATCCTATAGTCAAGATCGAGATCCTATAAGATCTTAAACATACAATGATCCTATGTAGGATCCAGATCATTTTCTCTTTGCAGTATCGTAAAATCATAAGATCCTAAGATCAGGATCAGGATCTTAATAACCATGCAATAAAGCATGTGGCAAAGATACGCTAGGACATGATCCCGGTTACCACCTAGACAAAAAAAAATTTCACAAATTATGTCGGACCATGTCTTCATAATTGTGACGATTTCATGAGTTAAGATTTGATTGTCTTCAACATCAATAACTTTATCATGATGGATTACGGAGTGACATGCATCATTCTCTTTGAAGTATAGGTTTGATTTCATCAAGTAAAGGAGGGTTAGTTTGACAAGGGGCCACCCGTTGGACGTTTAGATTGCAAGGGTCGTCAAGAGATCACTTGTCGAAAATTAAGAACATTGACCTCTAAAAAGGGAATACCAGGAATTGGACCAAATTTTAAAAAGAGTGTAAGAAAATATTGATCTTGGATGGACAAACTCGATTGACATTTGCCTTAAAAGGTAGTTGAACATGATATTGACTATAGAACTCAAGAATGAAACGAGGAACAATTTGCTCTTTAATGTCGAGAAGACAATCAAACCCAATATGCCCAAACATGGATCTAACATAGAATAAGTCATCAAAATCCAGATAAACCACCCGACCCTGGTGAATGCAACGATTTACAAGGAATTCAAAATTTCATTTTAAAGGTAAGGTGTATTCTTTGGAGATTTTAGGAATATAAATTTTAGTATTTTTGTGGTCTTCGGCAGTTTTGCGAGGCATTGTTACCTAAAAAGAATAATACCGTATTTTATTATTGTGAACTCGTATTATTAATAAGAATTTGTGTCTAGTGTGTACCTATATGTAACAAATGTAGAGTTGCGGCTAATTTGGCTCTAAAACAAAAACATATGAGTTAACCCAAACACTCCTTAATTTTAATTTTGCTCATCCAAACAAGTCGAAAAAAATACATATTGATTATGTATCTCGATTGATGGTTATGAGATCATCATGCAAGAATGCAAAAACATTTTTAGAGTGTATTAACAATGCATTAAAACATTTTTACGGTGTTCCTAACGTGAAATTTTTTTAAAAAAATTAGGGGTTTTGATCATATCAAAAAAAAATATCAAACACAATTCAATCATGCAATTCCTATGTCTATGGGAAGCATATTAGTTATACATTGTGTTATTGTAGTCCTAATTGCACACTTAAAAAAGAAAAATAAAAATCCTCAATTTTGAATTTTTGTTCAACATGAACCCTAAACACGAATTGAAAAGAAAATAGACAAAATGACTTACAATTGATGATCTTAATGATGTTAGGAATGATTATTAATGATGATTTGTATATAAACCCTTCTTATGTATTGTTTTTATAATAATGTATATAGTGATGATTATGACATTAAGATGGCAAGACTGGATGATGATGATTATTCGGTTTTCATGATAGCATTAGTTTGGATTCAAGGTAAGTAAATTGGTTATAATATGAGATTATATTGATTTTTATCATATATGTGTTTTGTGGATTATGTAATGAAGGTTTAGGTAGCTGATGAGGTGTCATTTTATACATATTTCATGGCATTTAACCCTTTAAATCATGTAAATATGCCCAGATTATGTGTTTAATCGTTTGTTTTCAGGTTTTTAGCACTTGGATGACATTTGAAGGAAATACACGTAATTTGGGCTCATTTGGAGAAAAAACAGACAAAACTACGGACCTACACCAAATCTCTTGAAGAATTGTGCATACAGAGCGTGGAGACGGCGTCGCGGGCATAAAGCGACGCCGTCGCGATCTATCTAGTGACGACGTCAAGAAATTAACGACGGCGTCAGGACGTAACCGACTCATATCAGACCTAGAAGATTCTATCGCGTGACGGCGTCGCGACCATAACTGGACGTCGTCGCGACGATTTCTCTATATATATATCAAGCCGAATTTAAGGTTTTAAGTGTGTAACTTTGTATAACTTTTGGGAGCCGAACCCTAAGTATTTTGTCAACTTTTAGGCCGACTTTAGGGCCTCAAAACCCTATTGTAACTGACCTTAATCCATGTTTTAATCAAGTAAGATTATCTATCTTTAATCATTCAATATGTCTATGTGTTGTTTGATTTATTTATGTTCTTGCTTCCTTTATAAAATGTTACTCCTTTGTATTTGCTTATGAATGCATGAAAGTTAGATCGTAGATCCTTTACTTTTGCTTCTTGTGATGAATGTGCGCGTTAGGCTTTAGAAAACTAGCCATAAGATATTAAATTGGCATAGACGTCTAGGGAAACGCGAATGTGTAGAAAGGATACCATCGGTAATAGTCTTCATACTACCTTACCCCTAATATGGTTGATCCCTCTTAAGATATTTCAATTGCATTTAATATACTCTTAGGGGCCTTGTAATAGTCTTCATACTACCTAACTTGTGTGTTGCCTTAACGGAATATTAAATAGACGGCGGGTTCGTGTATTTCGTTCATGACTTAGGAAATACTTACATAGATCTTCACGAGTGTAACAAGGGAATAGGATTAGGAGAAGCAATCTAATGAGAAATGCATGATTAAGTAAATACGTCATTTTATCATAAAGTTATCACCAGTAGTTTAGATTATAACTAGTTAATTAATTAGTTAAACAAATCAACCTCTCAAACCATTGATTTACTTGCTTTCTATAAAATATAAAAATACAAATATAATCTTCTTTCAATCTCGTAGATCTCGGTTAAGCTCTATTCGAGCCTTCCCAACCTATTTCCCTAAAGAACGATAACAACCCCCGAGTCTTGCCTATACTACACTGCAATGATCAGGTACACTGCCTAGAGAGTTGTAAAACTTCGTGTAGAAGTCTTAATGACACCCGCATCAAGTTTTTGGCGCCATTCCGTGGGGAATAGTTAGGTTTCGAACTTAGTTTAGCTTAGTTCTAATCGCTTGGATCCTTTCAAGTGAGATTTTATTTCCGTATATTAGCTTTCTTGTAGTCTATCTTTTCTTCGTATTTTTTGTTTCATAATCCATTCTCGTCAACCACCATGGGAGACGCGAATCCTATCCGTACTCTTGGATATTACTCCAAACCTAGCCACGAGGTCTACAGGAATACCATTGAGATCCCCTAGGGAACAATGTGGTACCTCTTTGATCCGACACCATTCGGTTGGTGCAAAATAGATGCTCATTCCACGGACTTTGGTCCGAGGATCCAAACCAACACCTCAAGGATTTCTTAAAACTTGTGGACTCACTTGACCTTGACGGTGAAAATAGGGAAAGAACGCGCCTATGTTTATTTCAATTTTCCCTTCATGATCAAGCTAGCAATTGGCTTGAACGTCTTCCAGCAGGATCCATCACCACATGAGAAGATCTTACTACTCGTTTCCTTGCTCAATTCTTTCCACTAGGAAGGACTGCAAAACTCCGCAACGATATCCTTATGTTCCAACAACATCAAGGAGAATCCCTTTTCTAAAGCATGGACTCGTTTCAAGGACTTACTCCAAAAAGTCCCTCGTCATGGCATCGACCTTTGGCTCCAAGTCTAAATCTTTTATGACCATGTCAATCCTGTCACAAGACGAACCATTGACCAAGTAGCCGGTGGTAAGCTTCGCAACAGAAATGCCAATGAATCCTGGGCACTATTAGAGGACCTCGCCCTCTATGAAAATGAAAGTTGGAACGACCCAAGAGATTCCGCTAAGCCGGTCAAGGCAATCTCTTTGCCTTAATATGTCCCGAGTACATTCGACCGCCGCCTCATTGAGCTCGAACATCAAGTCCAACGCTTGATGGAAGCCTACACTACTCCGATGCAACCTACTTAAGTGAACAAGATCGCTTCTTCATGTGAGATCTGTAGTGATCCCCACGACACTCGGTATTGCATGGAAAATACCGAACAAGCCTTTAATGAATGTGCATCCTCGCTTACCGCCGAAGTGGGAGGTAAGTGGTACACTTTCAAGCCCGAGCAAAACAATTTTAATGACACCTACAATCCGTCATGGAAAAGTCACCCAAGCCTTAGGTGGAGACAACCTCAAAATTCTCAAAATAATTTCTCAAACCCACCTAACTGGTTCCAACCCAACGGTTCAATCCCGAACCGCTCCTTTAACAACAATCCTCAAAGTTTTAACAATCAATCAAATCTCGAAGGATTGGTGTCCAACTTCATGGCATCTCAAGACACTAGATTGTCAAAGTTTGAAGCCGATTTTAAACAACAACAAAGCAAGATGACCAACAAAATCGACACAGTATTGAAGGCCATCACCGATCGAATGGCAAGAGCTCTTCCTAGCGACACGGTTAAGAACCCAAAACTGAATGTTAACTCTACCTCTTCTGTTTTGTCTACTCGTTCTTACCCAACAGAAGACCCTGAATGCTCAACCCAAATCCATGTTTCGATCAATACCATCACAATCCATCAAAGTAACCCTCATAACGACAAGCCAGAAGAGGATGAACTAAAAGGAGAAAGCAACCCCAAAAATTCTAACGTCGGTGAATGCAAGGAAGAACAACGGGGTACACCACAACCGGAGTTGAACGACCCAAATGATATTGAAAAAATAAAGCCTAGCAGAAATGACAAGGAATGGGAAATTAAATGGTTAGATGTCGAAGAACCTCTGGATTTAGTTGATACAAGTGAGGAATCGGTCTACGAGTCATTGATTGAGGAGATGCCCAAATGTTCACTGAATTATGACTTTAGGATCAAAAAGGGTGACCCAAGAAACCTTAAAATCCCCTGCATGATATGACATAAATTCACGGCCAATGCATACATTAATGTTGACCTACCTATGAATATCATGTCCTTGGCCTATTATAACTCTATTAGAAAGAATGGATATGAGTATAGGGGAAGAAATTTCATAGGATTAGGAAGGGATATGCACGTATTTGTAGGAAATATGAGTTACGTTATGGATTTTACCATTCTAGAATATATTGAGACTAATATTGACCCTAGTCTGTCCCATGTAGTATTTGGGCGGCCCTTCGTTGAAATCGCATGCCTAGCTATAAATAGGAAACACGGGTTAATGACTTTCACGGATGAAACTAAAGAGATCACCTTTAAAACACCATATAATGACCCAGAGATGAGCGAATTGTCTAGTGAAGGTCACGACTTATTGTCATCTAGAATAATACTTAGTGAAGATGACTATGATAGAGGGTGTAGGAAACCATTCGACTTGGAAGATGAATTTTATAAAGACACCATTAAGCTTGGACCCAAATATGTGACTAGAATGGATGACGAAGGAGAAGTCACGTAATAATGTGTGACTTCGAGTCTAGCTATAAGACTCCAATGTTTATTTTTATCGCACATTAGGAGTGTCTTGTGTTTTAATTCTTTTCATTTATTATTTTATGTTTGATTTCATCATTTTGTAATCATGATTTGCTTTGTTTTTAACCTCGTCTTAATTTCAATCAAATGTATTTTGCAACAAAATAAGTGTAGGGGGAATATCCTATTTTTAAGAACCAATTCAAACATGAGAAATAAATTGTTTAGATTAATTCGCGTCAGTTTCGAGTCATATGCTTGTATTGACTAATCTCAGGTTTCATGCAGTAATTCATACTATTAATAACTTATATAATCGCGTGCAGGAAATTTTTCAAAGAAAACGAAAATAAAAATTCTCTCAGAAGCTGGAGACAGCGTCAGGATTTATCCTGATGGCGTCGTCAGCCCAGCTACAGGAAAATTTAAAAAAATTTAAGTATTTTCGAAAAATAGTTTGCACAATATTTGAAATTTGTAATTCTTTTATAAACCTGCATAAACCTATGATTACATCATTACTCTCATCCTATCTTTACTACTTTCATAGAGTCAAAACCCTAAACTCTCGTTGTATATATCTATCTCGCCGATTTTATGCTTGATGTAGTTGTCTTTGTCTTTAATTACAGGTTATATTTGATGAGAAGGAGCTTAGAAGTTCTTAGAAAGTTTCATTAGACAATTCTTGGAGGACGATTTAACCAGTTATCGCATGTTTCTTCTCCATTATTGAGCAAACCAGGGGAGTACTAGTTTCTTTTACTTGTTTTCTTTTCCCTTTGTTCGTTTATACATGTACTTCTATAGAACATTGGGGACAATGTTCAACTTAAGTGTAGGGGAAAATAAGCCTTAGAAACTATTCCTTCATTTTCTATTTGCTTGTTCCTTAAAAAGATGGGTAATATATCGAAACATAGAATAAAAGGTAATTTTGACCCAAATTTTAATTTTTTTATGACACATACCAACGAAAATCGAGTATTAATAGCGTCACATGGATAGGAATGTATATGACTAGCACAAAACCCCTCAAAAATCTACCCAAAAAAATTGAGGTTTACCTTTAGATCTATAGGAATTCGGGTATCCATTTTCGATACCCAAGATAATTTATACCTTTAGCTTTCTTGAGTTAAGGTTCAAATGCAGTCATATGTGTCTATTCCGTCGTTACTGAAGTGTACATATGGTCTTTGTCGCATTTTCTAGAGCATTGGTATCGGTATTAAATTATATGAGTGTACTGATAGTATATTAAATTCTAGAACTTGTTTTTGTGATGCATCACGAGACCGCATAGTAAGTATTAGGATTTGCTAGATAAGAGGTACTAGGATTAACCCATGTGTTAAACCTGTAATTGTTATGATGGTCACACAGATCATATAACTATCTCACACCCTTGTCATGCACTCATTTTTAGTGCAGGATACCCCTAGTAAAACCCTCAAAGCCTATCTTTTTTCATGGTTCTCGTAATTTTTTGGTTTAGTCGGACTATTAATGAAGAGCATTGTCACCCTTGAACCAATTGTTACACCCAAATCGCCTTAGCCTACCTTGTATGTACTCACCTTTAGTACATTATTGTTTTAACCCAAGTTAATTATTGAGTACACGGTTGCTAAGTCTTTATCCTTGTAAATACTGTTTTGGGATGATTGAGATTCATGGTAGTATTCATCTTATGAAGATTTAGGGAAGAAGTAATTTATTACCCCCAATAGAGCTCAATAAGCTCTATGTTATTTTGATCCACCTCAAATCGGGTCATTAGTTAGATTGTAAATAATCGAGTATGTAAAAATTCAAGTGTAGGGGTGTATCCATAAACCCCCATGATGTATTATATGTTTAAGAAATGGCAGGACAAAAGTGTATAAAAAATGTATATAAAAAAAAGAGTGAAAAAAATGTACGGGTTGTCATTTGCTTATGTTTATGTTTATATTAGAGTCAAGAAAAGAAAAAGAAAGAGATTGGTGTAGAGTTTTGTAGAGTTTGTATATTTTATCCGAGTATTTGGCTAAGCAACCAAACCAACGTGTATTCTTATAAATAATTAGCTAACCCATCCACTCCAAATTTACCCAAAGTCACCACCCAAATGTATCCCATCCGTTTCCGTTAATGTTATCTTACACCTACACCCCACAACGCTTTAAAAGACCTCTTAGACAGTAATGAATAATGCTTGCGCCTAGCGATGGAGGTTTGATCCATTACCAAGCCTATGGTAATTTATACTATGACAGGTAATAAGTGCTAATTTTTTGCCGTTTTCCCATTATGTTATAACTTATTATACAACCGAGAGAAAGAGAGAATCCCAAAAACTTATGTGAGGTGCCTATATATACTTTCCGTCTTTAATAACGAGTCAAGATAGGTTGATTTGTAAAATACTTTTAAAGAATATTGTATAAATGACCCTAAATATTGCTATGTCTAGGTAGAAAAAATCTCTAATCTCATATTGCTGAGGACAAGCAAATCCCATTATAGAGATATTTATGAGGTTCATATTTATACACAATTACGGGATCATTTAACCCCCAAAATCATGCCAATAGCCAGATATTGCTAAATTCGTTTGTTTTTTAGGTTTTTAGCACTTGGATGGATTTTGGAGGAAATACATGGGACTTGGGCTCATTTGGAGAAGAAACGGAAAAGATTACGTACCTACACCAAATCTCTTGAAGATTTATGCATACAATGCGTGGAGACGGCGTCGCAGGCATAAAGCAACGCCGTCATGATGTATCTAGTGACGGCGCAGAATTTTTTGCTACGGTAATCCAGACGGGCCAGACATAAAGGAGGATCAATAATCATTCTACGTATGTCGACGGCGACATGATATACTACTCCGACGCCGTCGCGTCTGATCATCACTATAAATTCTAAAACCTGTTTTTAGGGTTTAAAGAGTTTACCTATGAATAAACCTTGGAGACGAACCCTAGTCAAATCTAGCACTATGTAGGATCGTAATTAGGGCCTCAAAACCCTATTATACTACCTTGAATCCATGTTTTAATCAAGTAAGGTATTTATTATTAATCATTCAATATGTCTATGTGTTGTTTGATTGATTTATCTTCTTGCTTTCTTTATAACATGCGAGGCTAAACCATCCTTTGTATTTATCTATTATTGCATGAAACTTAAGTTGTAGATCATTTTGATGTTGCTTCTTGTTGATGAATTTACACGTTAGGCTTTAGAAAACCAGCTTTTGTCTGTATCGCTGTTGACATGTCTAGGGAAACGCGAGCGTGTAGAAAGGATACCATCAGCAACAGTCTTCATACTACCTTACCCATTATATGGTTGATCCCTCTTAAGATATTTCACATGAATTTAATATAATATTAGAGGCCTTGTAATAGTCTTCATACTACCTTACTTGTGCGTTTCCTTAACGGAATATTAAATAGACGGCGTGTTTGTGTAATCCGTTCATGACCTAGGAAATACTTACACAGATCATCACAAGTATAACAAAGCAACGAATCTAGGAGAAGCAATATGAGGAGTAGTGCATGATTAGGTAAATACATTTGTTTATCATAAAGTTATCACAAGTAGCATAGATTATAATAAGTTTAGTTATTAGTTAAACAAGCCAACCTCTCAAACCATAGATTTACCTGCTTTTATAAAATATAAAAACACAAAAAGAATCTTCTCTGAACCCCTAGAATTATGTTAGACCGTGATCAAGCCTTCCCAACCTATTCCCCTAAAGAACGATAACAACCACCGAGTCTTGCCTATAATACACTACAACGATTAGGTACACTGCCTAAGTAGTTGTAAAACTTTTTGTTGAAGTTCTTTACGACCCTCGCATCAGTCTTAAAGCGGGTTTTTAAAAAACAAAACCCATCAGCTTCTAACAAAGGTGGTCTTTGCATAGAACACCCCTCAACGTAGTTCTCTTGAGCCATGGATCATTACTCAACTTTTTCAAAAATTGAGTTTTTGGTTCTGAATTTTTAAAAAAGAAGTTTTCAACTTAAAACGACTTCTCAGGAAGGTTTTAACGCTTGAAAACTTCAGTATACCGCACTGATACCAATTGTAGAATCGTAGAGAAGGGGTGAATACGGTCTTTTTGACTTCTTCGAATATTATAAAACTTCAAGTCATAAAGAGACCAAGTGGTGATACTATCTACTTAACAACATGACCACGAAGTGGAGAGAGAGAGAGAGAGAGAGAGAAAGATACACCACGATATATACTGGTTCAGGATAGGGGGTTCATACCATCCGTATGTCCAGTTGCGAATCCACGACACGATACTATTACTCTAGTATAATCCTTTCGGTGGACTACAAACCATTACAAACTTCGTTCCACCGATATGCATTAAGATCGGCGCTCACTAAGAAGAGATACTCCTAATGGTATTCCGCCCTCAGAAACCACCCTCAAGGACTCGTGATGACTTATCACCAAGACCACTAAGACCTCCCCTTTTGAAGTATCACAAACCCCACTAGATCAACACCTGATCTATGCATGACTACAAAGGTATAAGACTTCACTTATAACCAAATCGAATTTAAAGTTGATTGTTTTAATCAAGCCCTAACCTAACCTAACCTAACCTAACCTAGAGGATCAATTCTAATATAAATGGTATAAAGAAGAAGACCCTCGACTTAACACACAAGTGTGGATTAAGCACTTGAGTGGCTCTCTTGTGGAGAATGTGTTCTTTCAAAGATAATAATATAGAAGATTAAGAACACAAGAGGTGTTTGACTTAGAGGGATAGAGATAAAGAATGAATGGCAAGAGGTCAAGAATACACTATCCAAGAGAGAGTATTTATAGGCCTAAAACCACAAACTTGGAAAAATCCAATTCGTGGTTGGCTTACTACCTACGCGCCTAATGTGGCAGACCACTGTTTGTGGTTTTGGCACTTTTAAATACGCGCTCTTGCTAAACCCCCCAAGTGCACTTCATGTTTTACCTTTCCAAGTTCATTCTAATACTCATAGTGTTATAAGGTCAACCAACTCGAATAGCCATTTTTACTTTCTTATCCAAGTTCATTCTTTCTAAAATACTCAATAAGTTTTCAAGAAAAAGGTCAACCAACTCGAATAGCCATATTGATAAATAAAAAAATTTGTGAAGAAAATTGAAAGAAAGTTATGTGGGCGGGGTTTTCTTAGTCCATTATCAAAGAGAAAGAGAAGAAATAATGGGACAAAGGTGGACAAAGGGTTTATCTTTGGGTATTCCTCAAGTATTAGATAATACAATGCATCCCATATTTGAATTTCAAATTCAAATTAAAGTGAATAGGGTTGAGTGTAGAATTAGTAATGATAGTTGACATTGTGTGAGAGATGGAACATTTGAAATTTAAATTTAAATGTTGTAAGAGGGTTATGTGTGAGAGAGGTTGGGTTATAATCTAACCATGGTTAAGCTAAAGTAAGGTGTGAGTTGTAATTGGTTAAGCATAAAGAATATTTCAAGAAATATCCCAAACTTGGAGAGAAAGTGTGGATATTATGAGGGGGAAATTTGAAATTCAAATTTCAAATTTTGTTATCTAGATGAGTGAGTGTAAGGGTGAGTGAGTGAGTTCTAAAATGAGTTGGATGAGACATATAGGAGCCTATGTTAGCAAGAGGGGGACAAGCTTAAATAAAAATGATATTTTGAAATGTTGTTATTGTGGGTTGTGACAGGGTGAAGTGTAAAGTTGATAGTGTGTAAAAGAGGCAAGTTGGAATAATTCAAATTTCATACTCAAGCTTGTAGGAGAAGAAGTATGTTGTACAAGAATGGTGAAGTGAGGAGTATTATCAAAGTGAGGATGAATAGTATAATGTGTGATTAAGTGTAAGTGATATATTGCCTCAAAATAATGAGGCAATATAATGATTGGGAGAATGTTTATGGGAGTTTTAGGAAATGTGGAATAATACATTCATATTATTGGAAGAATATTTAATGAGAGGTGTGAAGGAATTAAATGAGATTATGTAGGAATGTTGAATAAATCATTTGTTTGGAATGTTGAGGGGAAACAAATGATTAACGGAGGATTTAATGAGATGTGGAGTAAATTTGATGTGAGGAGAATGTATGAGACACAAATATCCAAGTGGGAGTTTGTATAACATTTAATGTTCGGAAGCGAAAATGTACACAGGACAAATAACTTCCAAATAACACAAACTCAAATAGTCAATAGGACATAACCTACGATTAAGCAACAATTAGCATAATCACTAATCACCTTGATGCAAACAAAGATAAGTGCTTTGGATCTTAAGTAAAACACCTCCGATAAAGGGAAATGATGCGTTTACTCAAAGTAACCTTGACGTATGTAGAACTGTAGAGGGGGGGGGTTGAATATAGTTTTCTTGACCTTTTGGAAGTTTATAAAACTTCAAGTCTCGAAAGAACCAAGTTGTGTGATGATCTACTTAGCAAAGAACCAATAAGTAGATAGAGAGAGAGAGACACCACTATATATACTGGTTCGGGAAAGTGTTTAGTCCTTCCGTACGTCCAGTTGCGAAACTACGACACCTATACTATTCCTAGTATAATCCTTATATAGACTATAAACTGTATTACAATTTAACTCCACCGATATGCACAAAGATCAGTGCTCACAAAGAAGAGTTACTACCTATGGTATTCTGCCCTCAGAATCCACCCCTAAGAACCCGTGATTCGACTTAACCTATAAACTCTAAAGACTTCCCCTTGGAAGCTTACTAAACCTTAACTAGATCCCCAATGATCTAGGCTTGATCACTCGGATACAAGACTTCCCTTACAACTTGATTGAATAAAAGATAGATAGATGAACCAAGTCCTAACCTAACCTAACCTAGAGACTCTATTATAATAGAAAGGGTATGAGAAAGAAGGCCATCGACAAAATACACAAGTATGGATTAGGTACTTGTGTGGCACTCTTGCGGAGATGTGTTCACTTCAATAGAATGATAAAATGAGAAGTTTAGAACACTTTGATGATAGACCTAGAGGATAGGAGAAGAGAAAAGAGAGGAAAAAATGTTTGCAAGAGGTGAGGACTACAAAGGCCAAGTGTGGTATTTATAGGCCAAGAGTCCTAAATTGTTGAAAACAATTCGAGACTGGCGCGCTGCCTACGCGTTAGTGCATGGCCATTTTGCCAGATTCCTAACTTTGTTTTCCTCAAGACTTTGATGTTTTAAATACCCGAACTTGTTAAACCCCCAATTTTACTTCATGCTATGACCTTTCAATCATTATTATACTCAAGTTCAACTAACTTAAATAGCAATTTGATAAAAGCGTTTGTGAAGTATTTAAAAGGTTTTAATGTTCGATATCGAAAAGAGAGAAAAGAACTATCAGACAAAGGTATTTTGGGTATTCCTCTAATGTAACTAGTCTAGTTAGGATCTAACCAAGGTTTGAGAAGTTGGTTAGGGTACAAGGGAATATTCTAAGAATATTCCAAACTTAGAGAGAAAGGGTGGATGTTATGGGGAAGAGATTTAAAATTTGAATTTCAAATTATTTAAGCACATGTGTGAAATAGAGGGGATGAAAAGAGTAAGTTGTGTATGAGTTGTCATGATGTGATGTTGATGGAATGGAAAGGAGCCTCTTGATCATATTCAAAATGAAGGGTAGAGATGATATGGTGAAGAGGTAGGTTGGATAGGTAAAGTGGCGAGAGAGAGAGAGAGAGAGAGAGAGAGAGAGAGAAAGAGAGAGAGTGTTATTTCAATTTCAATCCAAGAGAGGAAATGAGAGTGAGGTAAGTTGGATTGATGATATGGTATGATCAAGGTTTGTGATGAAAGAGTGTGTGAGTGTGTGAAATTCAAATGAGGAAGATGATGAATATGAGATATGTGGTGGAGAATGTTTTGATGTGATGTGGAGGAGCCTATGCTAGAATGTTGAGGGACAAGAAGTACACATGATATAATGGTAAAAGAGAATGTGAGTTGTCCCATGTGAGGATAAGACATGGAATGCTTAAGTGAGGGAGGTTTAGGCTTGTGAAGGCTTAGAAGCCAAAGTATGAGGATAATGATGATTAGAGTGAAGTCAAAAGATTGATTTTGGTTTATAATCACATTACCAATAAGAGAGAAAAGAGTGGGCACATGTGATTATGAGATGGTTTAAGAAAGGAATGTTTAGAGTGTATGGAGGATATAATCATTTGTTGCATAAGAAGGGTTTGACAAATGATTAGGAGGATGTGTTGTAGGATTGTGTAGAAGGAGTGTTTAATCATTTGTTGGAAAAGAGACTAACAAATGATTAGAGGGATGTGTTGTAGAAAGTATGGTATAGGAGTGGTGTATGGAGGAATGTGGGAGTTTGTAAAACCATCTTCTATGTGTGGGAGAACATGTGAGGAATACATGTGTGAGTTTGTAAATCATTTATAAGTAAAGAGGTAAAGAAAACTCAAAGTATGATTAACCTCCAAATACTACAAACTCAATTAGTCACTTGGACTTTAATCCATGATAATTAACAATGGATATGATCACTAATCATCTTGATGCAGACAAGCTAAGTGCTTTGCATCTCAAGTAAAGCATATCCCATAACGAGAAAAGACGCGTTTACGCAAAGTGACCTTTGACTTAGTTTGACCAATAAGGGAGTAAAACCCGTTACGTGATCAAGAACAACGTAAATCTAGATTAAGGTCAAATGGATACTTTCGTTTGATGGTATGTTGAAAGTATGTTCATACTAGGTTTAGAAAGAAGTTTTGGCCTTGGCTAGAGGCGTTTGGTAAATGATTTGAGTTGGCGTTTTGTTGAAAAATGGAAGGATTCGTTTTTGCTCCTTTCTAAGTCTAAACCTCATTTGGAGTGTTCCCAAATGCTCAAATATCATATATATACCTTTATTGAAGTTTCCACATGTGTCGGGTAAGAGGAAAGCTGACAAACCTAAATCCGTAAAAATGGATACCGTGAATGGCGCACTTGCCACTCGCTGACGTGTGCCCAACGCGCCAGAATCACATTTATGTTTTTACGGATTTTGGATATCGTTTGTTATTTTACATTTTGCGAACGTTTATTTGTCATCGTTAAAACATAAAGGAGATCTCAGTCAATGTTGCACCAAAAACGTAGTTTGACCAATAAGGGAGTAAACCTGTTATGTGATTAGAGAAGACGTATACACGGATTATGGTTAAAAATACTTTTGTTTGATGGTATGTTGAAAAGAGTTTTGGATGTTGTAGGTTTAGAAAAGAGTTTTGGCCTTGGCTAGGGGAATTTAGTAAAGAGATTGAGTTGGCGTTTTGTCAAAAAAACAAAAGGTTTTGTTTTTTATTATCTCTAAGTCTAAACGTTATTTCGAGTATTTCTAATAACTCAATTATCATATTCATACACGTATTGAAATATCCACATGTCTCGAATAAGAGGAAAGCCGACAAATAAAAAACTGACAAAATTTGATCAGCAGCTTAGCGTGCTGGCCACGTGTTGGCGCGTGCCCAATGCTCCAAACCTAGTCTTTTGGCTATCATTTGTGATTTTATTTGTTGCGAACTTTTATTTGTCATCGCTAAAACATAAAGGATATCATAGTCAATGTTTCACCAACAACACGTTCTATCACGGGAGAAGATTAAAGGTTATCCAAACCCTAGATTGACACCGTCTAAGGTTATAAAAACTGAAGTATTGCAACCATTAACAAAACATTGCAATAACACATTTTGTCACGGGAAAAAATTAAAGGATAACCAAACCCTAGATTATCTTGGTTATAAATAACACAAGTGATTCGATCATTAATAAAACCATGCAAAAACTTTGTTAAAAAGTTCTTATAAACCAATGTAAGTGTACGTTTTTATCATGGGAGAAAATTATTATACAAAACATTAGTTTAAGTCTCATATCTTATTAACATTTAAGTTTCATTCTATTTCCAAAATCGATTTGCAGTTTACGCAAGTCACAACAAAATATAAAATGCAAATAAATGAAACAAACAAACACAATCATATCCGACATGCAAAACCTCAACCGATGAATTCCTATGCCTAGGTTAATGAACCATCATGAAACCCGAGAGGTCAACTAAGGGACAATCCTAAAACCAAAAATTAGGGCTCCCACTTGCTTTTAGACCAATCCAAAGCAAGAAGAACCCAAAATCCTAAAAAACACAGCTTGCTGATTTCAGATTTTCATCCACATTAGGGCCCAAAAACTCTAGGAAGGAGTCTTCCCCAATCTTTTCAATAATCTACAAAGTTGTAGCCCACTAAGTCGGGAATCTGCTAAAAATTTTAGGGTTAAATTCCATACAGAGTGACGGGAATTAATTATTTAGTGCAACAACGTCCAACATGCATGTTTTGACACTTTCGCCTTTATCTAGTCGCCATTTCAAATCTATGACTAACATAAGACCTAACACCCTATTGTAAAGTGCCCAAATAATGGCTACAAAATATTAAAAGTACTCAAAGTGCCGAAACAATGGCAACATTTTTTGACAAAAATACAACAAACATAATAAATCAAACAAGCATGTAAAAGGCTAGGGCTTTCATTTTTTTGTACGTCACACATATTAACACATTAATAATATGAATTTTAAAAGAGGTTGGCTTATTATCCATGACAAACATGCATGTATTTTTCATAGATTATAATTAAATTACAAATGCCAAATTAACGAAAGATTTAAAGCATGTAAAAACCCCCGTCATGCACACGTAAAACCCGCGACCTAGGGTTGTACTAATTTTTAAGACCTCTTAGGGTCAAATTTTCAACAAAAAAATTACCCCAAGGGTTTCAAAATCAGGTAAAAGAAAACATGCGAAAACACGTGTTTTTGGCCAATTTACGTGTACATAAGTAACTAAAACATCATATGATGGCTCATGATGCCACTATTAGGATTTATATATTAAATAAAACTTATGAACATATAAAACACAACGAATTAAGGTCCCAATGATGGATCTATATTATGTGTATAGATTAACTAATAACTATGTTATTTACCTCTTGCAGTGTAATCGGATGAACCAACAGAGCTAAGAACGAAAACTTCTTTCTTCTTGAAACCCAAGAAAACATTGATCACCAAAGTAGGTGATATCTATGATTATCCACACTACACGTCTGTGTATATTACCTGAATGCTAGTTCCGTGATTTCACGAACTAAACAAAAACCTTGGTTTCTTATTTAGTTGAATTTTGACTCAAAACCCTAAAAAGGTGTTTGTTTCGATTGGTTTAGGGGGAGGAAGGAAGAGCGTATTTTCTTGATTTGGTTTCTTAAGTTATAAGGATTATGACAAATCAAATCCTTATATACCTTAAACCAAACTTGGTGAACAAGTTTGGGTTTCCTCTTCCTTTTTTTCTCCTTTAGGCCGGTCACCCCAACAATATGGACTTTCCATATTGTTTGAGTTAAATTGATTTATTAAGTCTATTACTTAATAAATAAAAGTCTATTAGTTAATTAACGCATCTAATGGATTAATTAACGACCGTTAAGTGATTCGTAAAATATAAAATAAATACTATAAATATATTAAATACTGATGCGTATTAACTGTTTAAATTAATTTTACAAGTTTTAAATTTATAAAACTCGATTACCTATGGTCTACAACGTACTAACGGGTAGAGAACCCGATCGTGTGTAGTGCAGGTTTGGTAAATCCTAGGTCATCCCAAGAGCTAAGTGTTTTAGTCTTAATTTGAATTGATCACAGTTTAGAATGGTTGAATATGATTTTAACAGAATTAAAGTAAATAAAATGCAAAAGTAAATTACGAGATTTGATCAGGGAGAAAATAGTACTAGCCTAGTTATTCTTTTGTTATAGTTAAGATAGTGTTTCCTAGTGCAATGTCTACTTATCGCTTATGGTGGTTCTAATATCGACAAGCCCAATTAAACATTAAAACCTGTCCTATGTATCCTATGATCTGAGGTCCCCGTTGGACACGAAGGGTGGGTATCTAGTCTACAGTGATTAACCCCCAACTATCCTAATGACATGTTTAATGCCAATAATCCCACATCTAGGCTATAAACCCTCCTTGAAGAGTTTTTCGAATTTTATAAGTATCTATCATACTGTAGGCGGCGATATGAGCAATCCCTACACTAAGGACAGTTGCCGACCTATCCCTAGTACCCGGTTAACCCTTAATTCAACAGGTAAGTCTACTATAAGGACTAACAGGATCTACACTAGCATCATACTACTAAAACTAAGGGATCATGCAACATGCAATAAGGATATCCTATAAACGATAATTCAACCAGAAACTAGCATCAAAACCATAACAAAATCATAACAAGGCTAACACTTACGGTGCTTAGCCACTCATGCTATAGATAATACATGTAATAATGAACAAACTCTTTGATTGAGAAAACATTATAGTCTTACAAGTCTGTGAGTAATGATTAATACAATAAATAAGTTAAAGTGATCTCTCCCTTGAACTAGTGAACGAATGAGCTAAATTTCTCTCTCCTTGGAAGCCCTAGATGATCTCTAGAACTCTCCTCTAAGTGAAGGATACGAATGAGTTGAGATTGGGCCACTATTTATATTATTCATCTTAACTACGGCATAGTTGAGGGTGTAAACTACGCCGTAGTTATGTTGATTCACGCTTTCCTTTTGCAGGCTAAATGTAACTACAACGTAGTTGAAGTGGTAGTTGTGACTAGACTTGTATATTTTGGTGACTCTTGTTAACTACGGCGTAGCTGAATCGGGGAAACTACGCTGTAGTTTCTTCTAAGCGTTCTTGGGACTTCTTTTAAACTATGACATAGTTTAATGTGGTAACTATGCCGTAGTTATGTCTTGGAAGCATAACTTCTTCACTTTATCCGTCTAATTCCCGTGTCTTTCCACTCAAACGTCTATATTTTCCTTTAAATGAAATATAAGGTGATTAAGTACATATTTTAACCATAAATAGACATTTATGAATGTTTTACGAGGGATTTTGATTCAAAAGAGGTATAGAGTATTTAATGTTATCAAATACCCCTCCATTTGAATTCTACTTGCCCTAAAGGAGACCTGTTAGAATAATTCCTAAAAATATATCCCCCAATTTAACTCAGGAGATATGAATTTATAAATTACCTATGCTAGAAAATACCAAAGCTGAACACCTCACGAAAAGGGGATCAAAATCACTCAACTCTCACTAGTCTAAGTGTTTTATTTCTAGGTGATCACTCAATAGCACTGTCATAGCATGTATTCTATCATAGGCTTAGAAAGTACACAAAGCTACACCAACTAGAGTTAAAGTCTAAATTGCTCTTAAAGGCAACATGGGTGACACACACAAGTTTAAATAGGTGAAAGATTGATGCGATGCCATTTTATACACTATTTCAGGGTCATTTAACCCCTTAAATCATGAAAATATACCAAGATTATGTGTTTAATAATTTGTTTTCAAGTTTTTAGCACTTGGATGACATTTGGAGGAAATACACGTGACTTGGGCTCATTTAGAGAAGAAACGGACAAGACTACGGACCTACACCAAATCCATGAAGAAGTATTGTTTACAGAGCGTGGAGACGGTGTCGTAGGCATAAAGCGAAGCCGTCGTGATCTATCTAGTGACGGCGTCAGAAATCTAGCGACGACGTTAGGACGTGGCCGACTTAAGGAGGATCTAGAAACATCCACGTAGCGACGACGTCAGGACTATAACATGACGTCGTCGCAGCGATATCTCTTTATATACAAAACTGAGGGTTTTAAGTGTGTAACTTTGTATAACTTTAGGGAGACGAACCCTAGTCTTTGTAGCAGCTTTAGAGGCATTTTAGGGCCTCAAAACCCTATTGTAACTACCTTCTATCTATTTTTAATCAAGTAAGAGTGCTATTCATTAATCATTCAATATATCTATGTGTTGTGTGATTAATCTATGTTCTTGCTTTATCCTTAACATACTAGGCTAAAACCTCCTTTGTATTTGCTTATGATTGAATGAAAGTCGGATTGTAGATCCTATTATTGTTGCTTCTTGTTGATGATTGTGCACGTTAGGCTTTAGAAAACCAGCGTTTGTTTGTATCGCTGTAGACACGTCTAGGGAAACGCAAGTGCGTAGAAAGGATACCATCGGGTAACTAGGACCCGAGTAGAGACACCATTAAGCTAGGACCCGAGTACATAGCCATCCGACTTAGAAGACGGGTTTTATAGGATGTAGGAAGCCATCCAACTATGATATAGGATGTAGGAAGCCATCCGACTAAGAAGATGGGTTTTATAGAGACACCATTAAGCTAGGACCCGATTACAGAGCAAACGAGAGTATAAGTAAGGAAATTCGACACCTAATGAAATTGGAAAGAGAGGCCAAAAGAAGCATAGAAGAAGTTACGTAAGGACGTGTGACTTCGAGTCTAGCTACAAGACTCATAAATAAAGAAAAGCGCTTTTTGGGAGGCAACCCAATATTTACTTTTCCCGCAATTAGGAGTGTCTTGTTTTTTAATTCTTTATTGTTTGTTTTATTATGTTTGTATTTTGTAATCATGATTTGTTTGTTTATAACTTTGTCTTATTTGCAATCAAAGGTATTTTGCAACAAAATAAGTGTAGGGGAATATATCCCGTTTTTAAGAACCAAATTCAAACATTTAAAATAAACTGTTTAGAGTAATTCGCGTCAATTTCGAGTCATATGATTGTAACGATTAATTTCAGGTTTTTATGCAGTGCTTTCTTCAGATTTAACTGATAAAATTACGCATGAAATTTCTCATTAAAAACGAAGAAGAATTTTTCACAAACGCCGGAGGCGGCGTCGGGATTAACACCTGACGGCGTCGTGTCTCCAAGAATGTAAAAATTTGATTTTTTTAGTATTTCTGAAAAATAAAATGTGCAATATATATATTTTTTAATTCTTTTGTAAACCTGCATAAACCTATAATTACATCATTACTCTCATCCTATCCTTACTGTTTTCATAGAGTCAAACCCTAAACTCTCATTGTATTTATATCTATCCCGCTGGTTTTATGCTTGGTATAGTTGTATTTGTCTTTGATTACCGGTTATATTTGACGAGAAGAAGCTTGGTATCGGTATTAAATTATATGAGTGTACCGGTAGTATATTAAATTCTAGAACTTGTTTTTATGATGCATCCCGAGACCGCATAGTAAGTATTAGGATTTTCTAGAAAAGAGGCACTAGGATTAACAAATGTTTTAAACCTGTAATTGTTATTATGGTCACACCAATCATATAACTATCCCACACCCTTGCCATGCACTTATTTTTAGTGCAGGATACTCCTAGTACAACCCTATAAGCCTATCCTTTTTAAGGTTCTTGTAATTTTCTGGTTAAGCCGGACTATTAATGAAGAGCATTGTCACCCTTGAACCAATTGTTACACACAAATCACCTTAGCCTACCTTGTATGTACTCACATTTAGTACATTATTGTTTTGACCCAAGATAATTATTTGAGTACACGGTTGCTAAGTCCTTATCCTTGTAAACACAGTTTTTTAATGATTGGGATTAATGGTAGTATTCATCTTATGAAGAATTAGGGAAGAAGTAATTTATTACCTCCAATAGAGCTCAATAAGCTCCATGTTATTTTGATCCAACTCAAATCGGGTCATTAGTTAGATTGTAAATAATCGAGTATGTAAAAATTCAAGTGTAGGGGTGTATTTATAAACCCCCATGATGTATTATATGTTTAAGCAATGACAGGGCAAAAGTGTAAGAAAAAAAATATACATAAAAAAGTGAAAAAATGTACGGGCTGCCATTTGCTTATGTTTATGTTTATAGTAGAGTCAAGAAAAGAAAAAGAAAAAGATTGATGTAGAGTTTTGTAGGGTTTGTATATTTTGTCCCAGTCTTTGGCTTAGCAACCAAACCAACGTGTATTCTTATAAATAATTAGCTAACCCTTCCACTCCAAATTCACCCAAAAGTCACCACCCAAATGTATCCCATCCGTTTCTGTTTTCATTAATGTTATCTTACACCTACACCCCACAATCATTTAAAAGACCTATTTGATAATAATGAATAATGCTTGCACCTAGCGGTGGAGGTTTGATCATTTACCAAGCCTATGGTAATTTATATACTATGACAGGTGGTATGTGTTATTTTACACATACCTTTTACCTTATAAAACGAACCCAAAAGACCAAAAACATGTAAAAATGGCAAATATATGCTTGTTTATGTGTTTGTGTATGTGTAGGTACGGATATTAAAGAAATGGACAAAAATCAAAGCAAAAACGGACAAAGCCAAACACGAGAAGGAAAGAGTACACAAGAGCCGGGAATTATCAAGCTATGCTCAACAAAAGTCAACCCTGGTCAACAATGGTCAACTCACAAAATAACAAAACCTTGAAAATATTCAAACAACCCTTAATGTTAAATCATTTTGCACTAAAAGTCCCAAAATAATTTACACCGTTAGTCCTTTGTTAGTCCTTAAAACTAATAAGGACTAACGGTCGTTATCTTTTAACCATAAACCCATTTACCCTTAACCCTTTTAACCGAGCCCAAATAAACTAAACACCGGCCCAATCCCTTTTAATATAAACTCGAGCCCAAGTCAACTCCCGTTTTTCCCACAGTCAAACAAAAGATATAAAAAGAAAAGGGCGCGGGAAAAACTAGGTTTACTGTTCACGTTCTTCCCCAATTTTACCCAGCTTCCAATTACCCTCACTTAAATGAGAACCACCCCTTCTAGAAGCAAAAGATTGACACGTCTGACACTCAGGTGTCCACGTTGGCAATCCCAACGCTTCTCATTGGTGGAATTAACGTGGCAGGCAATGGACGGCTTAGATCAAAGTGGTATGA
>BQNB010047064.1:2493-43353 GCA_026074375.1 Tanacetum coccineum | reverse complement strand
GGTAAAGCTTTATTCAAACATGAAAAAAGATGCTCATAATACTCACTTGGACCAAACTCTGTTCCTGCTTATTTTGTAGGTGAGTTATCCTTGAAGGGGACTTCCACAAAAGAACCAAAGAATCAAAATAGCTTCACGGGTGAAGAAAAATAAATCCTATATTTTCACACGTGAAGATGCTTTTACTAAACTTTTCACTGGTGAAGGAAAAATATCTCCTATATTTTCACGCGTGAAGATGCTTTTACCAAACTTTTCACGGGTGAAGAAAAATATCTTCTATATTTTCACATGTGAAGATGCTTTTACTAAACTTTTCACGGGTGAAGAAAAATATCTCCTATATTTTCACGCGCGAAGATACTCTTAATAAACTCAATATCTGATATATTCTCCTTTACGCAAACTGATTAAGTCGCTTATGACAATCAAGACCTAATTCGTAATCTATACTTTCACATGTGACATATTTACAATGTGAACAATCATAATAACTTCAAATGCATAATAATTCAACGCCAAAATTAAAGATACATTCATCTACATATATATTCACATCCGAAGAAAAACTATACATTTCATCAAACACTTGATGTGCATTAACAAACCATCATCAATGGTACATTCACACATTCATCTACATCTATATTCACATCTAAAGAAAAACTATACACATTTCACCAAACATCTTACTGATAAGAGCACACGTCAGATAAAAACAATAATATTCTTTTTTAACATCGAATACAAACATCTAATTGATAAGAGTGTTAGATGTTAACCTTCATACGGATCAATTTTGACCTGATAACCTTCAAATTGCAACAGTGGATGGCGATCAACTTTGACCTAATAACCTTTTTTTAAAGCATGATCGGGCACATTTCGAAGGTGCTTCAATGGCGGATAACCACCGGAGATTAGGTGTGTTTGATGAGTGCGTGTTCGTGTGTGTGTCTGCTTAGTGAATCAGATGTAAGAGGGAGAGAGAAGTCTAGTTAATTTGGGATGGTACGTAACAAATGAGGAATTTCAACGAGACCCCTATAGTTTTTTAGTGTGAAATTACAAAAAGGACCCTCCGCTTTATTTAGTGTAAAATTAGTACGAATTTTAATCCAATCTAAACCATTAGATCTAAAAAAAGAGGTTAATGGAGGGCTAGGATCCCTTCTTTCCTTCTCACAAAAATTAGACTTCTTAAATGAACGCTTGTCTATATATATATATATATATATATATATATATATATATATATATATATATATATATAATAAAAGAAGGTTTTTTTGAAATGTTGCTTATGTCACAAATGACATCATAAATGATGTCACTAATACCAACATGGAAATACAAATTATTAACTATGAAGTCCTTCATTTCATTTAACTCTGCCATTTAATAGAGATTGTGTGACTTTTGACTCACAATTAATATGAGCCGAAAATTATGCAGGTGTTATCCATTAAATACACTGTCGATATTCTCCCCATAAATCAAGCGTTTCTTTCACACAAATTATATAGGTTCAAAATTCAAACGATTAGTCATCACGGGTATATCTTCATTGCTATCACCATACTTTTTTTATGTTTACATTCACACTCAATGTTTCATCTTCTTTTTTATTAATACGTTTCAAGTTTCAATTTTCACAGGTTGATTTGGAGATGTCGAGATAAACCCAATTGAAGAATGAAATTCAAGATGTCTTTTATTCTAACTCAAATTTGGTTTGGTTCATTCGAGTACCATCCATATCTTTTGCTGCTTAATTATAATTTTAATAAACAATTTTTTTTATTGATTGAAGGTCTAGATTCATAAATTTGTTTGAATTGAATTTGATATTATTTTGGTGATTTGAATTCACAACCTCGACGTCTATTTTTTCTCAATATCGAAAGTTCATTCATCTCATTTTCGAATGTATGTATAAATTAAAATTTATGACTAAGTGTTATGTGTCAATCAGATTAATACAAAATTAAGGGTTTAACTCATATGTTTAGTTTCAGTATATAATCCAAATTTAGGGTTTAAGTCTCGATATAAACTTTTTTGGTTGTCTGTTAAAATAGGTTATATTTCGATCTCATCAAAATCCACATGCAAGCTGTAAAACTAAGTTAAAATAGGTTGTTATTGTTGGTTGAATCGACTAATCTTTTGAATGTGTATGTCAATTGATAGTAAAATATGGTAGTCTTGGTTGTTTGTTCCAACTTTCAAACCGAATTAATGGATTTTTAATCATTTTATTAGTTTTGTGCTTTTGTGGCTTTTTCATAATTAGTAAGAAAAGACTACTCTTTTAATGATCATGGTTGATGTTTAAATTATTTACGTGTTGGCTTATTAGAATGGTGAAACTTTGTTAGTAGGGGGTTTTAATTCTAATATTCAGGTTTTCTACGGGTTGGCTTATTACAGGATATGTCATCTTAAAGTTGCCTAACAAGTGTTTGATATAATGCTTAACGATGGTTGTCGTGTAAATGAGGGAACACTTAGTCTTTCACAATGTTGATTTATAATTTTTTAATGTTGTACATACATTATAAAGATCTATAATATTTACTCTTTATTGTTCTTTCCTATGGCTATATCTAACAACTTATATTCCTCTTTGTCACTTAATTGAGATTGTTTGACTTTTGACCCACAATTAATATGAATAAAAAATTATGCAAGATTACCATTATGAATTCATACATATGACGAGGCCTTCAGACCCGTGCGATGAACACGGGATGACTCTACTTCTTGATTGCGTAGTGTTGTATGTAATTGATTGTTGCGCAATGGTATGTTGATCATTAAGTTTGGCCGTGTACTTTTTTTAATGTTAATCTACATAACCTTATTTCATAGTGTAAACATTGTTCCGTTACCATTTTAGGTATAATGTTATTATGAATAATGCATGGCGGCCCTTTTCATTGTGCGTTGTGCGGCTCAAACTTGTGACTGTGTATGTGGTTTGTAAGTTTAGGGCAACTGTTTTCACCGGACTATTGTAAGTTTATATTCTTGAAGTTTATGGGCGAGTTTTCGGTTTAGATTTCACGATGGCTATTTATTTTAAAGACTACCATTATCAACGAAGATGGATACCCTGTTTATCGTAGTAGGGATAAGTTATGCGTAATGTTTATGAAATAAACCATAAGCCGACTATATAAACAATCACCCCGTGTGCAAAACATTGCACACAACCCGAGCATTCGGGACCCCCCGGGTTTGTCGTTTGCACACGGGTTGTGCCTAATTGTTGATTGTGTAAAAGTTTCTGTGAAATTTAATGAGTAATTATGAGGGTGCATCTAATTGAAACGGGCCGCAAAATGTTTAGCTAAATAGTTATAAAATAATTTGAGTTATAAGTTGTGAAGATTAAATGCATACGGCTTTTTCAAAATAACATTTAACAAAAGAACAATAATAATCAAGCAATTTCTTAAAGTGCGTGTCCTAGACCTAATGCTTATTTTCGAATGTACTACATTCAATGTTATTCTCAAGAAATTAGAAAATATTTGAAATGGAATAATATTGTTGTCGTGTACAATTAAAAATTGGTCAACTTTAGCAAACCAAATTGATAGTATTGACTACCAAACATTTGTAGACTTGAATACAATTTGTGCGAAACTTAAAATATTGTAGCTGAATGCTGATAGTGAGGCGCTTAGTAAGTGTTAGACTGTGCTCCTCTATAGTTAATTTACCGAATCTAATAGTTTGATACATAGAAAGTTGCTGTTGATCTTTGCATCTTCTTATAGGCGTGGTATTATACCCACTTTTGTTAATTAGCTTTGTGCATTTCTTACTTGTGTTACTTGTTCTATAGTGGTTTTCATTTTGTGATGGAAGTGGAGTAAATTAAAGAAGCAATACAACATAATAGTTTTAAATAATTTTTTTAAACAAATAATGTATACAATGAGAACAATGCCTATCAGCCACGACCCTCCCGCGTCAAGCCGGATCTCTCTGTACATCGAGACAATACAACAAAAAAAAAACCCCCCCAAAAGTGTAATGAGTAGTGAGATATAGTATAGAGTAGTATGCTGTGTGTGTGTGTTGTGCTATAGTGTGTTGTGTGCTGATGGGTAGAGACACTGACAAGAAGATTGTAGATGCCTTTGACACATTTGTCTAACAGAATATAACTGAATGTGTAATTGACAGCGGCATCTCTATCGTAGTCTAACGATTTTAAGTACGTTAATTTTCCTATACGCATTATAGTCAGTGAAGAAAGTAAAGCTGGAGCAGACTGCCAATGCCGTATTTTTACTCGTGTTATATACAATTCAAGGACCTGAGTATGTCACCTCGACGATCGGGAAGCAAAGTAATTATCAGGTATCCAATATGTAGCACATCAGTGTATAGAATGCAAATGAATATCAGATATCGCAACTATAGACTATGAGCGTAGGATTGACAATGTAGCTAGTGTTTGTATTCTATAGTAACACTTAGTTAGTTTACTTTATTACTACACATCCGACAAAAAGTGTCAGTCACTTCCAAGTTGTAATAGTCTTAGCTCGTAGTTTATGTAATAATTAGATTAGTAATCTAGTCCGGCCCAAGGTCCATGGGAAGCCCATCATAGTCTATGGCCGGCCTATAGGTACTATATAAGCCCCTTTCCTAGCCTTGGAGAGGGTTGGTTGTTCCATTTTTCCATATTCCATTTTATACAATTCATTCATTTTTCCATCCATTCTATCTCTAACATCACAACCCACATCTCACTCTTGTTCTTGGTTTGATCATAAGATTACTAGTATTCTACACATTCCATCATAGAATAAGGATATTCAAATACTATGTCACTATCTGGTAAAGTGTGTGATCATGTGGGAAAAACATTATTACAGCTTAAGGTAGAGTGTGTGCAAACAATTCAGAAACTTTATATAACAAATTTCATGTAGTTCTTTAAAGATACCAACACATCTCAAACTTTTAAGAGGTAATCATGTTCCTAGACTAAACATTGTGAATAATAAACTGTAACCAGTCAGTAGGTGTGAATATGATGACAGATTTTAATCTATGGCATCCAATTTTGGTTTCAAAATTAACCTTTACTGGCCTTACTTGGATGCACAGGTTTAATTTTAAAGTTCAAAACTGTCTCAACTACAACTACAACACACTCATAACTCCTTCCTGCCAAAACTTCCTTCCTCCTAAAACCTTTCTTGTACAAAAGAACACAGCTAAAGACGCAGTCTTACCCATTTCTGCGAGCAAAAAATTATACAGTTATTAATGATAACACAAAGGCTTCAAGTTCAAGTAGCAAGTAGCAACTTGCAACGCGAGTAACAGCGAGTCACAATGCCTCATAACTCCGTATTAGGAAATCTGAAATGGTACAACAACCAAGCTGCAAAGCTGCTAGCAATCAATTTGTAGCACCAATAGTCGCGAGCTATAAACGCCAACAACAATGAAGTGGTAACGGCAAATTATTGGCTTAATTCAAGAGCGTTTCATCGACTGTTCAAATACTATTTTATTAGCTTAATTCAAGAGCTTTTCATCAACTCAGGAAAACCCATTTTTGAGAACACAGTTTCAAACCACTTACCGAAAGCAATTTGTTTCAGGTCAGACTAAGCAGAAAAGCATAATCAAGTTTTACTTATCCACACACTCAAAAGTCATGCTTCTAAAATACGCAATAAGCAAATTTGTTGGTTACCAAGCTGTTAAAGGGTGTTCGGGATAACTACTTTTTCTGCTTCATATATGCTTATTTTAAGAAAAAACCTCGCTTGGAGTGTATTGATCGTCCAAACTAATTCTACTCGTTTGCGTGAAAATCTGATTGATAGCAAAGGTATATGAAATAAAAGTAAACATGCTTCGTCACATGCAACCGGGGTATATGTCAAGTCTTAGTTTTGATTGTATGTTTACAAAACTTTATAAAGTGATAAAGTATATCTTTTGATTGAATAATTATGAGTATTGTATCACCGTTTGGGCCATCATAATTTAGAGGTCAATTCAGTAACACGATTGAGGAGCTAGGGCACTTTAAATCGTAAACCCAACAACTCGTCAGAACGTAATACCCAAGATAAACCCCTTAAATGAATCTCCCTAGTATTATGATATGATATAGATTCGGGACATGATTTTTAAAAAGCACATCAATGATGAATTTTATAAAGTTATACATAATCGGATCATTAAAGCGTTTTTGCTCAATAACTGGAAAAGATAAGCACGAAAAGTCAAGCGTATAATATAAAGTTATGTAATATAACAGGTTCATGAACACATTTCTACACTTTTTTTCAAAATGTTTACATATTATGAACCACTTAAAAGAAAGAAAAAAGGCAAAATATACCCTTGGAGTTTTCATCACTTTTACAAGTTCGGTCCTTCTAGTTTAAAAGATGGTACAAAGGTCAAAACCTGTATTTTGGAAAGTTACATAATAGGACCCCCTAAAGTTTATAACATTGATAAATGACATTTCAGTCCCTTAGTTATAAGTAAGGAAAATAGATGAGCACTGGTACCTATCTAGGTACCGGTACCGAACCTTACACATTTGGAGTACCAGATCTGAAGATTTTTTCCCGAGCATAAAATTAGGTGGTACCGTACCGTACCCGAACGAGATTCGGTACCGTCCCGGTACGGTAACCGGTACCAACGGAGCTCCAGGGAAATCCGATGATTGTTTTCCCCGATTTTTTTTCGGTAATTTTTTCCCTGATTTGGTAACCGTCCGTACCGAATATAGTGGTCACCGAATTTTTTTTTTACTCGAATCTATGGTACGGACCCGTAACCGTATAACCGGGATTTCGGTAGCCTGTTTCGGGTCACGAAACCGGTACGGTTTCCCGGTTCGGTTCCGGGATTCGGGTCTATATGCCTCATCCCTATTATAAGTTCAGAAAGTTATGATATATACCCTTTTGCATGAAAAATAATAGTTTTTGTCCAAAATCCATAAAATGATATTTTTCAATATGAAAAGTAATTGCAGGTATAGCTTATGAATATAACTAAAATTGAAGGTTTAACGTAACAAAAGTTTAAAATAACGTTGTTAGAAGCTAGCAATCAAAACGTGTCAAATAGGATTTTAAGAAATGAAAACGAGCGGGTTTTTAAGCTCAAATTCCTTTAAGACATAATAAAGAACTATAATATTGTTAGATAAGATTAATTAGGATAGATTAAAACCTTAGTTTATAAGTTTTAGCTTATAGATTAAGGAAAAAACATGAAATATATGGTTATATATGAGCTCGTTTGGATCAAAAAGGTAAACACATATGTTTCTTTTGAGTTCAAAGCTTTTAACAATGGTTTAAGCATGATCATATGAACATTATAAGAGTATTGAAACAGAATGTGAGCTTATGGAACCATTGGGTTTTTGAGCTATATCTGGAAACAGGTTCGAAATGGGACATTTAGCTACGTACGCCTAGAATAACAATACTCCGGGCTTCTTTCTTGTTCTATGCTGACTTCTGCTCTTTGGGAACCACTCTTAGAGACTTCTATTGATGTTCTTGATCAAACCTTGGACTCCATTGATGGTTAGAAAGAAAGATTGAAGGTGTGATTAGAAATGGAAGGGTTTCACCCCTTTTTATAGTATTTGAACTCCTTGGTGGCCAAGGAAACTTGGTGACCAAGGAATTAGGACATTTGAAACCAGTTAGGAGATGATGTGAGAAGCTATGGCATGAGTTATCAAAGCTAGAAACTATCATGGAGGTGTTGGAAGGTTTTTAAGGGGTGTTTGTTGCCGCGGCTTGAATGGAGGAAAAGAGAGGTGATGTGGCCAACTTGGTGGCCAAGTTACTCAAGGGAGGTGCTTGATAGGGTGCTTGTGACCTGGTTATGAGGTCATAGAGGTGGTAGGATGGTTGCTTGGTTTTCAAAATAGGTAAAACGGAGAGAAAAGGAGTATAGAGTTCAAACTAGTTTGGGTTAGGGTTTTGGTTTAAATTTCATGTACATTGGGTAATAAGGATGGATTATGAAATGTAAGGTTGTATATTAAGTATTTATAACTTAATTGATTAGTGGTTTAGGTTTAAGATGGGTAAAAATGAAGAAATGAGTCACGAGTTAGAAACTAGCTCGGTTTTAGGGTTTAGGGTTTCATTTTAGGTTTTAAGGTTTTTAAAATATGTATGAGAGCTTATAAGTAGAGTAATTAGGGTTTGCATGTCACATATTGAGTGTAGTAGCTTGTTCAAAAGTGGTGGTAAAGAAACTGAAATGAAAACTATGGTAAAACGGAGCAATTTTAGATTCATGCATTAATGACTTGGACATATCATTAAAAGACTTTGTACCTTGACTTGGAGGGAGTTAAATTTTCAATGTTTGAGATGTTATATTACTTGTACATATGCTTTGAATATTTGTACATTGATATGTATACGTTACATATAGTTAGGGTTTAGAGGTAAACGTTTAACGTTTAAAGTCCGTTTTGATATAGCGTTGTAAATGGTACGTTAAATGACTACTGTCCTGGCACAATTAATGTTAATAATAAAGAGACTTGACCTACAGGACTTTTTTATAATATAAATAAAAATATGAGATGGCATAAGTAGGTTGTATGAACTTTTGAAATTTTTACTATGCAAAGCTAATGTTAATATAATAGAATTAAAAGCAAAAAATTTCTTTCTCACGTACAAATGTGGATCATACTAAAATAGGTTGATTTAAGTTTTGATGAAAATTTCGGTGTTTTATCCAATCCTGTTTCAAGCAGTTTAAAGGCTGTTCAAGATTTCTTTTACAAGATTATCAATAAGAATGAAATAAGGTCTTTTGAATGAAGCAACTTGAGAATAACTTACCTAAAAAAATTAGACACAGCAGGAAACGAGGCCGGTTCTAATAAGCAATATGAAACTACCCATTTAGAAGCTGCTTGCTACAAAATCTGATAACGCATACGAACCACCACATAGAATAAAACTGCAAAAATACTGGGCTACAATATACATGTACTGAAGCAAAACAGAATGCACATTCGCTTATGGCTAGGCACCAGGAATAGTTTGTTATCTAATTACTTAATCAACTAATTTGAACCGATTACAGAAATCCTTCTGTATCAAAGTACATGTAAGCATCTTAGGTCCAAAGAATAGACTTTTTTTTGTAACCACATGAGTGTCTTTTCTTGATCCCGTGAAATAGGGTGAAATGCGTCTAGAACTTGAATTTGTGGTTGTACTAACTTAACAAAAAAAATTCCAAAAAAAAAAGATAATAAAATAAAAGACAAAAACAGCAATCCAATCGGAATAACAATAATCCAAATAAGTATTCAGTAAACCAATACACTTACTGGTATAACTAGAGTTTAAACAAAACTAACTTCCAAAATATGACAAGACACTTGATTTGAGGTCTGATTGTGTGTTTTCGTTCCTGCATCATGGCTCACACCGTGTTTAAAGATACCCCTGCGAATTCCTGCTCTTCATTTCCAAAATATGAGCACTGAGATTACTTACGATACGGTCCCCACTCAGGTTTTGATTTATTACCGTTGATTCAATGATGGGTAATACTGCGAAACTAGATTAAGTAAGAATAATGCATACAGACCAATGACAACGATAATAGAGTACAACTATTCCCAAAAGCAAAAGAAATGTTAATTCTTTGACTAATCTGTATGCATATGCTGTGTAGATCATGTGCGGCTCCATTTTAATACTCTAAACAATGAGTTCATGTTGAGAGCGGATCCTGGAAGATTTTGCAGAATTTTTTTTTTGTGAAGATCATGGGCGGCATTATGAATTTTTTTTTTGTGTAGATCAAGTGCGCTCCATCTTATACTAACATGACATTTTATGTTTGTTGTAGTGGGCGGGCTTAAGTTTATTACATATTTACATAGGCGAGCTGTGTGAGCATGACGATGTTTTGTTTCGCAAAAGGGTATTAGGCGAAAGAAGGCATGTTAGAATAGGGATTGAGATGCAGAAGCGAGACTCGGCTTAACAGTAAGAGAAACTGCAACTTACTTTGATAGTAACAGACTTGAACCAATTTCAGGATATGAATAACTTTGAGAGCGGATCCTGAAGAATTTGCAAGAATTTTTTGTGAAGATATGGGCATTGTAGACCCTGAAGTTGGAGTAAGTTACTGAAATGTATTTTACTTTACTTTTACTTTTTAAAAGCCATTAGACATACATCATCTTATTGTGCTATTGAGTGCAACTTTTATCGAATATTGATTTGGGACCAAATGTTGTTCATCAAATTAAAATTCTGCTCGTGTTTAAGGTACATTTAACATCATAATCCAACAAATATCCAGGCATCGCTTATGAAACCATAAGGATGTGCTAAAATGCCTTAGTTAAATATTGTAGACCTGTAAACAATCCGCAAAATTTCAGATAATACTCTACTTTAAACAAAACCTAGTGTTTTGACAAAGACGAGAAAAAGAACGCAAACCTACGGTAGGTTTAAGTCGAAAGTAAACAGGCTAAAAGGAACAGGTGTATTCAGTAGACGCAACGTTCTACTGGTAGCGAGAAACAAAGGACAATCATTTTAGCCAATTACAATCATGACTTGCCCTGCAGTTCTTTGCCATTACGCGAGCAACTTTATGAAAAAAAGGGAGTTTAATTTTGCTGGGAACAAACCTTACATTTACACTACTCATACATCGTTTTCCAACATATAATGACAAAGTAATTTATCAACCTGGATTTATTTTATTCTTATTACTTAATTAAATCCAGGGTTGTAGCTTCATGTAAGGGAAACAAAAATCTAAAAAAAAGGACGCAGGCCAGGGCTGAGCCTCTACGAGGTTTTTCTGTAGTTTTTAGTTTTTTTATTTTCTGATGAGATGCACTCAGATGGAATAAAATATGGATATTATTATGAGGACTTATGATTTTTTTATCTTTGCTATTATTATACAACCACAATTAGTCAAAGTGCATGTGAGCACGTACAGAAACTAAACATTGAAGTTACTTGGATACCAGATCAAGCCGCAACGAAGGGTAAAAATTCTTGCTTTATTTTCAGCCATAATGTAGAATCCCGAACCTCTTTCTTTTGCAACCATAATGTGTTTGGATCATGAGAAACTCCTGACTATTGAGCTTTTTATTTCTCTTTGGTTCACAAAAAACGAAAGATGGGACTGTATAACCCGTTGTGGACACATCTGTCTCACATAGAGGAGAACTGAAGCCTCTAGAAGCTAGAGAAGCGTGAAGATGTTTTGGCTTGAGATAACATACTTAGCGTTGGGTTTGAAAGAGATTATGTTGTGGTGTTAGATGAATTTGTATGAACTCCAACATGATTAGATTAGAAATTGTTGAAATTACTGTCTAATTAAATCTTTTTAATCCATGTACATGATTCAACTTGTATGGGTGTTTAGGTGTATTTACTATTTACAACCATTTACATCTTGTTATGGTTATATTTATCTTCTCTGACCTTATACAGTATGCAGTTAACGTTTGTATTGAATATTGAAACGTATCATTAATTATACTTCGGAGTCATTTAAGATCAGGTGAGTAAAAAGTAAAAACGGGTCACTTTGGAATATTGTATCATTTTACTTCAACCTAAAACGGGTCGCTTTGGTATGGAACGACCCAAATTTGTAATCTCATAAGAACTTCTATTAAATACCAGGTGGCATATGATCACAAAAGTTAATTATTTCAAAATTTTAGCTAATACGGCAACAGGTCAAGTGGACCGAACCGTTGTAAGCTATTGGTGTTTCGTTAATGTAATTATTTTTATGATATCATTATAATATTGTTTTGTACTCAAATGAGCTCCATAAGAAATCCCAAACAAAAAACAAAGAGCTTAGATAAATTTTTTACCTCGTGATCTTCCGCCGGCAGCAATCACCCTTGTTAAACATGTCATAGAACCTGCATAATCAAAAAAATATACAAGTTAGGTCAAAAAGCTCACGGTCTAAACCTATAGCAATATTCACCTGGAAAAATAAGAACAGATACGGAGTTAATAAATTTAAGCAAAAAAAATAAAGGGGTGGGCGTCTCCAGCTTACCCTGACGCATATGGTGACTGCATACGTCGTTCACACAGACATCTATAGTTTTTGAATTCTTTTTGTACACTGTAACTAAAATGGTGAATCAAAAAACCGACACTAAATTTGTTTAGACTGGCTAGTAAATACCTATCCATTGACACACAACAATAAACATAAACGAAATAGCATATTCGAGTAATCATTGAGTACGTTCAATTTGGTTTTATAACATGCAAATGCAGTAGTTACCTATCCAGAAACGTCTTGTTACTTCAGCAATTTGGTATCGTCAAACACGCTATACTCCTTCTTTCTTGAGCGGCCTTCGTCTCATATCGCTTCAAATTCCTCATAGCTAATCTGTCCATCCTGAAACCATGAAAATGTCATGATTAAATGAACAGAATCTTCGTCTTTTAAAGAAACTGAATTCCCATTAAGAGCAAAAGCCGAACAACCAACAACAAAATCTGAATAATTTAATTTATTTAAAAGTTTTCAAACGCTTTCGATACCTACAACAGTGTACCCCTGCTCCCCCCGCATTTTGGATTCCTAAGAATAGAACCGCAACAAGCGTTATTCGAATCTTGTTTGCTTTTCCTGAAACCCACTAACAATGTTAAATAAGGTAAACAAACCAAATTAACAGAAATTAACAAAAAGTCATCAGAGATTTCCTAAATCATAAAATGACGATTCTTCCACAACAACCTGTGTGGATCCCAAACATATTCTTCGTTCTTGTAGCTTTTCGGCTTCTGTATTGGGTCTTTGCACACTGGCATCCCCTAAACCTGTTTTCTTGTGGCTTTTCTAGAGTGCATTAACATGTTTAAGTACAAACATCAATATCGTTCGATGAAAATGAATGCTACTCTTCCATGTTCTTTCACAAATCTTCTTAAGCATAGATTATACCAATAAGCCCAATAGCTTATTGCTTAAATAATCAGTTTAAGCATAAGATGCAATTCCACACTATACAATACAAGAGATATGAGTGGAAAAAAGTTCGAAATATGCGGGGGAGCCTAGGAGCCTTTAAAGCTCATGACATATTATAACATATCTAAAAATAGGAATATTGATCGGGAAAACAGTATATTAAGTGATATGAACTTCACAGATAGTTGGATATGTAGTGGCGGGACGAAATGATTTCTTTATGGAGTGGAAGATTAATCCAAAACTACTTTAATTATTTTGTAAGCAAAGAAACTCATTAGAAAAACAAACCGAAACACCCTTTAAGATGCTACATTTGTTTGTAAAGTTTTCCATATTTTTAGCTTATGCTTATAGCTTATACCTAAGCAATCTCATAAGCCCAAAAAATAACCCTTTCAGCTTTAGAGAAACTAAATAAGCTCATAAGGTGGGAAAATACGCTAATCCAAACACGCCCAGCAGAATTTGAAAACTTTTTTCCACACCCTAATCGTAAATACTCCTTCCAAAAATAAAAGAATGAATTAAGTAAAATCAAACCATACCAAATCAATATACATATATGTAGATGCTAAAAGATTGATCTACAAACATTAGAGTCGATGACTATCGAATTCATAAACTCTTCTTTGCAATACTGCTACCGCTCTCCTCCTCAACATCTTTAATAGTAAATTTCATCCTTTTTTTTCTCCTAACATAACCCAACATCTAATTTTTTTAAGATAATAAATTAAAGTTAAAGTATTCCTCAAACCATTTTGAATTTTTGATTGACATTTTAAGAGAAAGAAAAAAAACAAGTGATAATGAGTTTGGGGGGGGTGGATATGGGATTAAGAAGAGAGGGATGGTGAGGCAATGATGGAGAGACACGTTATAATGAAACGTATTTTTACGAAGTGACAGACAGGGTGGTGGGAGGGGAAGAGATATTCGGGATTGAGAAAGAGAAAAGGAGGGGGAACACGAGTTGAAAGATGAAGTAAATAGGAGGTGATCAACAACAAAACCCAGGTGCATATATGAGAAGTGCCCAACCGAGCTCGAAACGTGCCATAATAAAGACACACACGGGTTTTTTTTAGGCGGGTGCGGGTTCTTTTTCGACTGGTTTCCGGCCTAGACTCTGGTGGAATTTCCGATGGGTTCAAACCCATCGGACGGGAAAGGAGGCTTGAATGACGCATTAGAATAATAGGACGTGCTGGATTTTAATAAATACGAAGAACGTATTAGCGCATGGCTGCAACATCCTAATTTGTCCGTTCCAAGGTGCAGATACCTCGTCTTTAATAGCTTCACCCTACCCGAAAACTTATCATTGCCATCGTGTAAGCCCAACATCAAATGAAAATAGCATGTTTTCGTTTTTAAAGTAACCCATTATAACTGATCACCCTCTCATCTTTTTACCTCCATTATACCAACCCCTCTCACCGTCAGATAAGCTTGCCCTCGCTTCTAACCGCAAATGGTTACGCTTTTAGCTAGAATGCATTGCAATAACCATGCTTTTCAGAACAAAGTTGGTATAAGCAGCTTCACGTGTTTATTCAAGTTACAAACTTATGAGGCTCAGATCCGCTAATGTGGGAACCATACGAAACACCGTCCATGGCTGCAACCACACTCTAGCTAAGGTTACCTCGCCAAAATACATGTGTTTGTAAACCGTGGCTCACAAAAAACACAACAGTAGAAAATCATCATCATCGCCTATTGTTTATATCATAGTGTCCATAGAAAAGGCTCACAATAATGCGACGACTGCCTTTTAATTAAATAGTATAATATAATATACTGTGTGTCAGCTTATCTTGTGGCCTATGAGCCCGTCACCATCGTCACGCACCTGCAACCATCGTCGCACCAAGTCAGAGAGACTAGTCTATGGATAGCATCAACGAAAGGACGGCGGGCATCGAAAGAGCATAAGCAACCGATTTATGTTCATACGCCAAGCAAACACCATATACGGCATCAAGCTTTGAGCCTCGCCAACCTGCCCCAAATCCAGCCAAACACATACTATAAATTTATTTACATGTTCCTGCAATCTGTTTGTTTATAACCGTTCATCGATAGGTAAAGCCGCGCATGAAACAAACAACATCTAATCAATCAAATGCCATGCACCAACTGATAAAAGCACTGAAAAGCAAATAACAACAAAGAATGTGAGCGCTAATTCGGACCAAAAATCAATTATCATCCAACAATTAATTAGACCCTAATATCATCACATATTAAACCCTAATATCATCAACAATTAATTAAACCCTAATATGATCAACAATTCAATCCACATTCATAAAAGTAGATAAAAGCAATAGATACATGAACCTATCCAAATGGCAACAACAGGCCATCACAAGAAAACCTCACCGTAAACAAACGGTGTAATAAACCTTGATCGACCGGTGTGATGGTATAAGATCTTGGAATCGACACATGCAAACCACCATCACATACAATGACGATGTTAATCTCAGCTGCGAAACGGTGGAGGAATGATCTAAGAGAAAGCGAGGCATATAGCGCATCCTCACATGCTGTTGTGTGTATTGTAGGGGTCACACGTACCCACCCCAACTAGTGTTTATGAGTTGTAATAAAAAAAACGACCGGCAGCGGCGACAAAACAAGTGCGGTCAAACCCGAGAATGATTAATAAATAAGCCTCGGGGACAACAATCTTAGGTTTCGAACTAAAAGGTACAAAATTTTTTGTAATAAAAACTCTATGTACATAACTATCAGTGCGTTATATCTGCTAAACCAAAATGAGCGTTAGAAAAATTTCTAAAACATAATTGATACATGAACTTTTGTACGGACGATCTTTCATAGTCATGTCTAAATAGAAAAAATATTAAACAAGGTGTATTAAAAGACACTTACATAATCTATTGAGACACAATTACTATGGTTGACTGATATTAATATAAATTTCGTATGAGATGCGTCTCATAATTTCTTTTATAGAGCGAAGGTTGCATAAATCTAGTCTTCAGTGACAGATTTGGCATAATATAATAGTAATTTCGTTCACTTTTACGAATTAAAGAAACGACATATGAATTTGCCAATCCTTAGCTATAATCACAATTATCCACGTCAGACACCCACCATTGGGACTTTTTTCTTCTTTACTATTATTGGCGTCAATTATTTTTGCTTTATATAATTTTGCTGCCATCGTTGCAGCATTGCACGAGTAAAAAAGAGAGAATCTTGATTTATAAGGATAGAATAAGGAAATATATAAATAAATATATATATATATATAAATATAAATATATATATATATATATATATAATATAATAATATATATATATATTATATTATATATAGTAGGGATCCAGTGGGAAGTAAATTCAAATAAGAAGTGGTGAGAGTGACTAAAAACATACATTTGAGAAAAATGCAACGATTTGCATTAGAATGCAATTTTATTAATATTAGAATGCACCATTTTGAGTTTTCAAAACGTTAATTATGATGCAGATGGTGGTAAAAAAAAAAAAAAACAAAAAACAAAAAAAAAATAACAAAGAGAACAAATTGATTTTTATGAGTTTTTGTTGACACATGCAAGGAACAAAAAACCAAGAGAAAAAATAAAATGCATCTAATATACGTATATGCACTAATTAAAAGCTAGTAAACACATTAATGGTAGTGGTTATAATGCACTAAGATTAATCGAGATAGCATCTAATTTAAGTCGGTGCACTCTCAGAATATGCGGATATAGTTACTTTATACCTTCTTATTTAAAAAAAAAACTTCTTATTTGATCATAACTCTATATATATGTCATCAATACCACATGTCATATCTAAAATAAAAAATAACCACATGCAATATTTTTATTTATTGTAAACCTTACAGGCTTACAGTGAAGAAATGCTCATATAATAAGGTAAATAGCCCAAGCCCGGTTTGTGGGTTTAGGGTATTAGGGTTCACCATTATAAATAATGGTCATTAATAAGATTATACGAGGTTATCATTGTCTAACATGGTATCGGAGCGGGTCTGATCCTCAGACCTAGGTGGTTACGTTGAGCCGCCTCCTCTAAACTACCCCGTCAAACCTTAGCCACCACCCCTAACCCTAATACCGATCCATGAAAACAACCATCATCATCACCAGACGGAGATCAGATCGGCGGAGATATTTGATTTAAAATAAAAGAAAAAAAGATCGATGGGGTTTATATTACTGAGTGATTGGTCATGTTTTTGTGTGCTACCAACGTATCAAGACTTGGCTGCCCAATACCCTCTCACTCTTTTTTGAAGCACCAGTTGTCAAGTCATAATCAAATCCAAAGGCTCATATTCGTCTACATCTAAACTGGTGAAGAATGATTATGTGAATTTATTTTTAAATTACAAAAAAATTATAGTTGATTATTTGTGTTGGTGATTTGTGTTAAGGTCACAAATCCACACAATCATGATTTGTGTTGGTGATTTGTACTAAGGTCACAAAATCCCATACAATCGTGATTTGTGTTGGTGATTTGTGCTAATGATACAAAATCCACAACAATCCATATATTGGTTGTTCCGTGCTTTTGCACGAGCCAGTTCGTTTTTTTTTACGTTATGAGTTTTTATTATGTTAATGACTGTTTTTTTCGTCTTTTCTAAGTTGAACTAATCCAGTCCGAGGCTTTCGCGATTTCGCGCTCGTACTGCGAGGGAGTTATTAGTGGATAAATAAGCCCCAGCCCGATTTGTGATTTAGAGTATTAAGGGTTTCACATTATACATAATGGTCATAAATATGATTATCCGAGGTTATCATTTGTCTAACACATATATCCTCTTCACACAATACATATTTGAAAAATAGAAATTTCAAATGATTAACCATAGCAGAAAATGCTCTTAACTATCTTGTTCATACATGCAATCCAAAAATAGGTATCAAAGAAAAGTTTGGTCTAAAGTTAACAATTCAAGTGTGATGACAAAGAAAAGAACACTAAAGATAGGATAGGTCAAAGAGATCAAAACACTACAAGTCCAAAATTTCCCATTATTACCCTACACATATCTCCTTTTTGCCCTCCTTTCTTTTAGACGCAACAAATTTCATGCAGAATTGGATATTATTATTTCATTATGCAAGTATTTAACCTGATTAAGCGCTTGTAACTTCATTAAAATAGTTAAAAGACTACAATGGTGGATCTTACATCATTTAATTAAAAGAAAAACCTTATTAGATTAATCCCAGAGGATGCAAAGTTTTACTTATGTGCGTTTTGAGTGATCATATAAAAAAGATTTGACACTAAAAAGAGATTGCGAACAAAAGAATCACTTAAACATTTTAGACAATTAAAAAAATTTCGCTTCGGGTATGATAAAGGGTGAGAGGCTTGGCCTCTTAGGCTAGATGGAATAAGGGCTAAGTCACCATTCAAAAGGGTAGCCACCATTCAATTTGTTAGGATGGTTGGTACAAGTCGCGCGCGAGTTTGGTTCAAATAGGTGAGCCACCGTGAGTGGTTATGATTTGGGCCCCACTTTCATATTACCGTTTCCTTTATAAAGAAACTTTTTTTTAAAAACCTCATTTTTTACCTATAAATACCAACTACCTCACCCATTTTTATACACAAACTCTTCCTATTTCTATACATTCTCTCTAAAAAATTAACACTCATTTTTATTTTCAAAAAACAGTCAACACCAAAACACTATCCCCGCACCCAACAAACGTCCATCCAGAAACCCCAACCGGAAGCAATCCGCCGACGACCTTCAGGCACGTTTGCGCCCGAAACCCATCACCGAACAAGAACTATTACCCATCAACCAACCAAACCGTAACCCGGCACCCGCAACCAGGGAAGAAACCAACCATACCGAAACCCGGCACCGGAACAATACGGGTTTCACGCTTACGGGTCACACCCAAACGCTTTTCAGGATTACTCGTCCCAACCTTCATCGTTTCCATTTAGCCACCAAGACTACGTGTCACAAACCCAAATGGGTGGTTCGTCATCACAACCACGTACGGATCGAGTCCATTCTCCGATTAATGCATTTTTGCTCGAAGAGTTGTACACGCCTGATTTTTCGGACTCTTTGCAAGCAAACACCGGTTTTTGGCAAGCACCCAATCCTTACGAAGTTCCGGTTGAACAAGTCGCGACATCACCAACGAAGAAGAAGAAGGCGACCCGTAACCCCCCAAAAAAAGACGATTCAAAGCGATGGCAGACTCCGTGGACAACAGAGGAAGAAATTGCGTTGTGTAAAGGTTGGCTTGCCGTTTCTGAAAACAGCAAGCATGGTAACTCGAGGAAGCAAGGTGGCTTTTGGTGTGAGGTTTTGTCGTACATGGAGAGCAAAACACAACAGTACGGTCGTCGAACGTACGATATGGTGTTAGGAAAATGGAAGACGGTGCGCCCGTCCGTGGTTCGGTTTTGTGAGATTTACAATAACATCATGCGTATGGGTCCGGAGAGTGGAGCCGGAGATGCAGATTACATTCAAAGGACAATGATTCACTATGAAATTAATACCGGACTTCCCTTTAAACTTCGCCATTATTGGGAGATTTTAAAAGATCATCTAATGGCAAGAAATAGCAATTCCAAACTTCAACACAGGGTCTGAGGGAGGTAGCAAGAGGCACAAGTCAACTGGTTCTAGTTCGTTCAACACAGAGTCCGGGGAAGCTAGTATTAATCTGAATACTAATGTTGACGACAACGATGAAGATGAGGTGCAGGAAATTCAACGACCAGAGGGCAGGGACAAAGCGAGAGCTGCTGCGAGGAAAAATAAAGGGTCAAAATCATCGGCATCGTCAAGCGTAAATGAGGATGCATTGGCTAGGTTGATGGTAACCGAGATGGGTGCTCAGGAGAAAGAAGAACGCTTAGCGTTTTTAGAGCATCAAATAGGAGCCGTGAGAGTCACCTGAATTGTCCATACACCGAGAGCTTGACAACATATAAGACATGCTGCTATCCCCAGTCATACGATCACTTGGTCGGGGGCAAGCGAAAGGCAATGGATGAAATAAGGGCAAAGATCAAGGCGAAGTATAATTTGCAGTATTAGTTTACGTTTAAGTTTTTTATTTATCTATGTATCGTATCGTTTTATTATCTATGTATCGTTCAAGTTTTTAATGTATGAATAATTTTTTTAATTTATTGACGTACTTCTTTCAGTCTCATTTCATACGTTAGGTACGTTTCATGTAATTACATTCTTCGTCATCATCGCTTTATCCGCTAACGTTATTTACACATTTCAATAACAAGAATGAATACGAAGATTAAAATGCAAACACAACGTGAACATAATACGAATCACATGACTGTGTCAAAGACACGACGTACTAGCGACGGGAGACTATCTCTGCTCAACAAGCAATCAACCACAGAGAGATCAGCGAGGCGCAAAGCACTGAGCAAGCGACATACCCTCCGCGCTCACGCTTCACATGCACATTGGAGATGCCTTCTAATATGTCAAACATTAGCGCTTCACTTCAAAAATTAAAAACGTAGCCACCAAAGCGTATACGCAACTTACACAACTAAAGGAGATCTAGTGTACGAACCTAATTGAACATGCTACAAGTCAACGTCAACGAAACTCTACACAAAAAGAACGTCATGTCTCACTATCCTAACATAAATCTTAACGACTACCGTCAGAATAAACAAACAAACATCTGGATCTCGATACACTAGATAAATAAATAAGACATTATCTTATGACATTAAACGATAATACTAATACTGAATAAAGCATGCAATTACTACCTTCATCCTGTGATCATTATAGGCCCTCATTTCATCACATTATAAGCCTTTCGCGTCTAGTCCGCTCCGACCAAAGTGGATCTTACTGACTGTACATGATCAACACCACCAGTCGTCTAACTATCTGTTCAAGAGTCTACTCGTAATCATAAGACATTCCTAATCATCCCTCCATCTAATATGACTCGTACATACAATAGACGCCGATGCACAGATCGAAATCTTCTATTACTGACTCTATCAAGCACTCCATACTGCGCGGATTACACTACACAATACACTAGGCCACAGCTGCAAATTCCTCATTTACGCTTGACGATGCCGATGATTTTGACCCTTTATTTTTCCTCGCAGCAGCTCTCGCTTTGTCCCTGCCCTCTGGTCGTTGAATTTCCTGCACCTCATCTTCATCGTTGTCGTCAACATTAGTATTCAGATTAATACTAGCTTCCCCGGACTCTGTGTTGAACGAACTAGAACCAGTTAACTTGTGCCTCTTGCTACCTCCCTCAAACCCTGTGTTGAAGTTTGGAATTGCTATTTCTTGCCATTTCGGACGATCTTTTAAAATCTCCCAACAATGACGAAGTTTAAAGGGAAGTTCGGTGTCAATTTCATAGTGAATAATTGCCCCTTTGAACGTAATCTAATCTCCGGCTCCACTCTCTGGGACCCTATGCATGATGTTATTGTAAATCCCACAAAACCAAACCACGGACGAGCGCACCGTCTTCTTTCATTTTTCTAACACCATATCGTACGTTCGACGACCGTGTTGTTGTGTTTTGCTCTCCATGTACGACAAAACCTCACACACAAAAAAATCCACCTTTGCTTCCTCGATTAACCTATGGCTAGTAGTGTTCAGAAACGGCAAGCCAACCCTTTACACAACGCAATTTCTTCCCTCTGATTCCACGGAGTCTGCATCGCTTTGAATCGTCGTTTTTTGGTGGTTACGGGTCCTTCTTTTCTCTTCATGGTGATGTCGGCCCTTTTTCACCGGACGCTACCGTAAGGATTGGGTGCTTGCCAAAAATTCGGTGTTTTCTGCAAGAAGAGTCCGAAAAATCAGGCGTGTACAAGTCTTCGAGCGAAAATGCATTAATAAATTCGGAGAATGACTCGATCGTACATGGTGTGATGACAGAACCACCCATTTGATATGAGACGTGTAGTCTTGGTGGCTAAATGGAAACGATAAAGGTTGGGACGAGTAATCCTGAAAAGCGTTTGGGTGTGACCCGTAACGAGAAACCGTATTGTATTTCGGTGCCCAGGGTGCCCGGGTTAACGTATGGTTGGTTCTCGGTGCCATGTGTGCCCCCACCTTAAAAAATAAGGGTTACGGTATGGTTAAGGTTTGGCGTATAGTTTCTTGTTCGGAATTGATGAGTTTCTTGGAGCGCAAACGGCCATCAAAGGTTGTCGGCGGATTGCTCCGGTTGTGGGTTTCCTGGTATATCTCGTTTGTTGGGTCGGCACGGAGTTTATTGTGAGACATGTTTTTGTGAATAATAAAAATGAGTGTTAATTATTTTAGAGAAGAATGTATAGAAATTTTGGAAGATTTGTGTATAAAAAATGGGTGTGGTAACGGGTAATATAGTAAAAAAATGAGGTTTTTTAACAAAAGTAATCTTATAAAGGAAACGGTAAATATGACAGTGGGCACTCTAAATCATAACCACGACAAAATCACGGCGGCTCGACCTATTTGAAAAACCAAACTCCGTCAGCCGCACTTTACTGATCATGGTACCACCATCCTAGACAAATTGAATGGTGGCTACCCTTTTGAAATGGCTGCTTAGCCCATATTCCATCTAGCCTAAAGGGTAAGCCTCTCACCCTTTATCATACCCGAAGCGAAATTTTTTTAATTGTCTAAAATGTTTAAGTGATTCTTTTGTTCGCAATCTCTTTTTAGTGTCAAATCTTTTTTATATGATCACTCAAAACGCACATAAGTAAAACTTTGCATCCTCTGAATAATCTATAAATGTTTTTCATTTTACAATTAAATGACTGTAAGATCCATCCATTGTAGTCTTTTAACTATTTTAATGAAGTTACAAGCGCTTAATCAGGTTAAATACTTGCATAATGAAATAATAATATCCAATTCTGCATGAAATTTTGTTGCACGTCTAAAACAAGAAAGGTAGAGGCAAAACAGGGCGATGTGTAGGGTAATTAATGGAACTTTGGACATTGTAGTGTTTTGATCTCTTTGAGCGCGAGTTCTATCTTTTCACAGTTTGTTCTTTTCTTTGAGTCCATTCTTGTACACTTGAATTGTTAACTTAAGAGTCCAAACTTTTCTTTGATACCATTTTTGGATTGCATGTATGAACAAGATAGTTAAGAGCATTTTCTGCTATGGTTAATCATTTGAAATTTCTATTTTTCAAATACGTATTGTGTGAAGAGGATATATGTGTTAGACAAAGATAACCTCGTATAATCTTATTAATGACCATTATTTCATCATGTAGAAACCCTACAATACTCTAAACTTCACAAATCGTGCTTGGAGCCATATTTATCCATTCTATTAGCTTCCCTCGCAGTCCGCTTATTTCCAACGTGACGCACATAGTCGAGAATACGCGAAAGCTCGGTCTGAAATAGTAAACTAGAAAAGAGAAAAAAACAAGACATTAACATAATAAAAACATAACGTAAAAAAACGAACCGGCTCGTGACCAAGCACGAACAACAATATAAGATTGTGTGGATTTTGGTAACATTATGCAACAAATCACCACACAAAACACGATTGTGCGAGGAATTGTTGACTAAGCTACAAATCACCCAACACAAATCTACAAGATTCGTATCGACATGTTGATGCCTATAACAACAAATCACCAACACACATAAAACAACTATAAAGCTTTTCTTTTATAAATAAAAATAAATTCGTACATAATCATTCATCACCGTTTAGATGTAGACGAATAATGAGCCTTTTGGATTTTTTTTTGGGAAAAATTTGTAATGACTTGACAACCCTAGTGCTTCAAAAAGAGTGAGAGGGTATTGGGCAGCCAAGTCTTGATACGTTGGTACACTCAAAACATGACCAATCACTCAGTAATATAAACCCCATCGATCTTTTTTTCTTTTATTTTAAATCAAATATCTCCGCCGATCTGATCTTCGTCTGGTGATGATGATGGAGATGTTTGCATGGATCGGTATTAAGGCTTAGGGGTAGGTGGCTAAGTCTGACAGGGGTGGATTTAGAGGAGGAGCGCTCAACGTAACCACCTAGGTTTGAGACAGACTCCCCTCTACCGAGATACAATGTTAGACAATGATAACCTCGTAATCTTATTAATGACCATTATTTATAATGGTGAAACCCTAATACCCTAAAACCCACAGAACCGGGCTTGGGCCTATTTATCCACTAATAATAAGAGCATTTCTTCACTGTAAGCCTGTAAGGTTTACAATAAATAAAAATATTGCATGTGGGTTATTTTTTTTAATTTTAGATAAAGACAATTTGGTATTGATGACATATATAAGAGTTAAGATCAAATAGAGAAAGTTATTTCTTATTACAATAATAAAAGCAAGGATTAATAAGTAACATATAACCGCATATCTGACGTCTATGCACCGACTTAACGATTACGATGCATCTTCTTATAATCTTAGATTGCATTATAAACACACCTCTATATGCACGTTTTTTTACACTTATAATTAATGCCTATACGTATATTTAGATGCATTTTAAATTTTGATTCTCATTGTTTTTTTGTTCCGTCTGCATGATGTCAAAATCATAAAAATCAATTTGCAACCATCTACGCAATCAATTAACGTTTTAAACTCAAAATGGTGCATCTAAATTAATAAAAAGTGCATCTAAATGCAAATCGTGCATCTCACCAAATAGAGATGTTTTCAGTCCATCTTCTCCGAGATCTAAACCACTTCTATTTGAATTTACTTCTCCACTTAATGATCCAACTCATATATATATACAAATAATATATAATATATATAATAAATATATATATATATATATATATATATATATATATATATATATATAAATATATATAAGAATTTATCCCAATACCCCTATAAATCAAGATTCTCTCTTTTTTACTCGTGCAATGCTGCAATGATGGCAGCAAAATTATATAAAGCAACAATAATTGGCGCCGATATATAGTAATAGTAAAGAAGAAAAGTCAATGGTGGTTGTTGACGGTGATAATTGTTGATTATAGCTATGATTGGCAGATTCATATGTCGTTTATTTATATCGTAAAAGTGAACGAATATACTATTATATTATGCAACTCGTCATGAAGATAGATTTATGCAAACCTTTAATAAAACAAATATGAGACGCAACTCATACGAAATTTATATTAATATCATCAACCAAGTAAATTTGTGTCCGCATACGATTATGTGAAACTTATTAAAACACCATGTTTACATTTATATCTATAGACATGACATGAAAGTCTCGTGACCGTTACAAAGTTACATGTAACATTATGTATACAAATTATGTTCTAATCGTTTTGGTTTAAATTATTACATACAGATAGTTATGTATAATATTATATTTATACAAAATTATCCTTAGTATTTTAAACATTTAAAGATTGTATGCCTCTCCGAGCACTATTTATTACCATTCTCGGGTTGACCCATGTGACCCGCTCCGGTCCTTCTTTTTTATTACAACTCATAACACGTAGGGGGTACGTGTCACCCCTACCCAAAACACACACAAACATAGTGTGTATATGCCTCATTTTTCTCTAGATCATCGCTCCTCCACCTTATCCCAGACGATTAACATCGACACTCCATTTATGATGCGGTTTTCGATGTGTCGATTCCAAGATCTATACCAATCACACACCGGTCATCAGAGGTTTAAATACACCTTATGTTTAACGGTGATTTCTTGACAAGGCCTGTTGTTGCATTTGGATATGTTTCAATGTATCTATTGCTTTTATCTTAACTTTTATGAATGTGGATTTGAAATTGTTCATCATATTGGATTAATTAATGGTTTATGATGATTAGGTTTAATTATTGATGATATTAGGTGGTCTAAATAATTTGTTTGATGAAGATTGTTTTTGGCTGAAATGCGCTCCATTCTTTTTGTGTTTTCTTTTCAGATGCTTATTCAGTGGGCATGCATTCTGATTGATTAAGTTGTTGTTTGGTTCTGCGCGGCTTTACCTATCGATGATCGGTTAAAAACACACAGATTGCAGAACATGTAAAAAAATCTGATAGTATGTGTTTGGCTGGATTTTAGGCAGGTTTGGCCGAGGCTCAAAGCTTGATGCCGAATGGTGTTTTGCTTGGCTTATAACATAAATCGTTGGCTAATGCTCTTTCGATGCGCCAGCTCCCTTTACGTTGCTAGCTAATCCATACGTGCTACGATGGTTGCAGGTGCGTGACATGGTGACAGGGCACCATAGGCCCACAAGTATAAGCTGATACACAGTATATTATATTATACTATTAAATTAAAAGGCAGTCGTCGCATTATTGTGAGCCTTTTCTATGGACACTATGATATAAATAATAGGCGATGATGATGATTTTCTACTGTTGTGTTTTTTTGTGAACCACGGTTTACAAACACTTGTATTTTGGCGAGGTAACCACAGCTAGACTGTGGTAGGCAGCCATGGCGGTGTTTTCGTATGGTTCCCACACTAGCGGATTGCTTGAGCCTCATAAGTTGTAACTAGAATAAACACGCTGAAGCTGCTATACCAAATTTTGTTCTGAAAGCATGGTATTGCAAAATAGCATTCTAGCTAAAAGCGTAACCAATTGCGGTTTAGCGAGCAACATACCTGAGTGCAGAGGGGTTGGTATAATGGAGGTAAAACGATGAGAGATGATCAGATTATACATGGTTACTTTAAAAACGAAAACGCTATTTTATCGATTTGATGTTGGGGCTACACGAGGCAATGATTAAGTTTATGGGATATGGAAGCTTAAACACGAGGTCTCTGCCTTGGCACGAACAACTAACGGAAGTTCAGCCAAGGCATACGTTCTCGTTTATTAAAATCCAGCACGTGGGCCTATTTAATGCCACATTCCACCTTACCCGCCGACCGGGTTGACCCATCGAAATCCGTCAGAGTTAGGCCGGAACCCACTAGAAAAAGAACCCGCCCCGCCTAAAAACCCGAGTCTTTATTATTGTTCATCTATCAACACGTGTCTCCTCTCTTTCTCAATCCCACTATCTCTTCCCCTCCACCACCCCTGTCTCTCACTTCAGTAAAAACACGTACATTATCACAGTCTCTCCATCATCTCCTCCTCCCTCTCCTTCTTAATCCATATCACCAAACCATATCACTTGTTTTTTCTTTCTCTAAAAATAGTCAATCAAAAATTCAAAATTGGTTTTGAGGAAAACTTTAACTTTAATTATATCTTAAAAAAAATTAGATGTTGGGTTATGTTAGGAAAAAAAAGGAGAAATACATATAAAATGTTTTTTTAGAGGAGGAGAGCAACAGTATTGCAAAAGAGTTTTATGAAATTGCATGCATCGAGCTCTAATTTGTAAGTATCAATCTTTTAGCATCTACATAATATGTACTAATTATTTGGTAAGGAGTTTTGATTTACTTAAATCAATACTACACTATTTTTGGACAGGAGTATTTTACGATTTGGGTGTGGAAAAAAGTTTTCAAATTCTGCTGGGCGTGTTTGGATTAGCGTATTTTCCCACCTTATGAGCTTATTTAGTTTCTCTAAAGCTGAAAGGGTTATTTTTTGGGCTTATGAGATTGCTTAGGTATAAGCTATAAGCATAAGCTAAAAATATGGAAAACTTTACAAACAAATGTAGCATCTTAAAGGGTGTTTCGGTTTGTTTTTCTAATGAGTTTCTTTGCTTTCAAAATAATAGAAGTAAGTTTTGGATTCAGATAGGTGTGAATTTGCTTATGCGCTAAACTGCTTATTAAGCAATAACTATTGGGTTAATTGGCTACATTATGCTTAAGAAGTTTATGAAAGAACATGTGAACGATTACATTTATTTTTAATAACGATATGATGTTTGTACTTAAACATTTAATGCTCGAAAAAGCCACAGAACGGGTTTAGGGATGCCAAGTGGTGCCAAAGTACCCAATACAGACTCAGCCAAAAGCTACAAGAATCTAGATTTATGGGATCACACAGTTGTTATGGAATCGTCATTAATGTCAGACTTTAAATCTATACACCTTTTTTTTACTTTTCTGTTAATTTGGTTTGTTTACCTTATTTAACATTGTTAGTGGGTTTCAGGAAAAGCAAACAAGATTCGAATAACGCTTGTTGCTTCTATTCTTAGGAATCCAAAATGCGGGAGCGAAACCACCTGTTGATGTATCGACAAGATTTCGAAACTTTTAAAAAATTTAAATTTTTAGATTTTTCTTGGTTGTTCGGCTTTTGCTCTTAATGGGAATTCAGTTCTTTAAAAGACGATGAAGATTCTATTCATTTAATCATGACATTTTCATAGTTTCAGGATGGACAGTCTTCACTATGCAGGAATTTGAAGCGATATGGAAGACCAAAGGCCGCTTCAAGAGAAGAAGGAGTATAGCGTTTTGACGATAACCAAATTGCTGAGAGTAACAAGACTTTATGAGTAGGTAAACATACTGCAATTTGCATGTTATAAAACCAATTGAACGTACTCCAATGATTACTGGAATATGCTATTTCGTTTATGTTTATATGGTTTTTAATGGTAGGATAATTACTAGCCAGCGAAACTGATTTAGGTTCGGTTTTTGATTCACCATTTTAAGTTACATATACAAAGAATTCGAAAACTATAGTCTGTACTGTGGTGAACACGACTCCACACCATATCGTCATTGGTAAGCTGGAGATTGCGCTTAACTATATTCTCCAGTATCAGGTTTCTTATTTTCCAGTTCAAATTAGCTCATAGGTTCTTTACTACCGGAGCTTTATGACTATACATGTCTATTTTTTTGCTTGAATGCAGGTTCCTATGACCTGATTAACAAGGCGAGTTGCTGCACGGCTGAAAGATTACTAGGTAAAAAATTTGTCTAAGCTCTTTAGTTTTTGTACTGGCGATTTCATGAGGAGCTCATTTGAAGTACACTAAACGCACTATTAGAAAATGATATCATAAAAATAATTACATTAACGAAACACCAATAGCTTACAACGGTTCGGTCCACTTGACATGTTGCCGTATTAGTTAAAATTTTGAAATAATTAACTTTTGTGATCATATTTACCACCCTTGGTATTTAAAAGAAGTTCTAAAATTCAAAATTGGGTCGATCCATACCAAAGCGACCCGTTTTGGGTTGAGGTAAAATGATACAATATTCCAAAGTGACCCGTTTTTACTTTTTACTCACCTGATCTTAAATGACTCGAACTAAAATGATACAATATTCCAAACAAACAGATAACTACAACTTAAAAAGCCGAAGAAAGATAAAAACCATAACAAGATGCAAATGGCTGTAAATAGTAAATACACCTAAACACCCATACAAGTTGAATCATGTACATGGATTAAAAAGATTTAATTAGACAGCAATTTCAACAATTTCTAATCTAATCATGTTGAAGTTCATACAAATTCATCTAACACCACAACATAATCTCTTTCAAAACCAACGATAAGTATGTTATCTTCAAGCCAAAAACATCTTCACGCATCTCAAGCTTCTAGGCTTCAACTTCTCTTTAGACAAATATCAATCTAACGTTTACATACAAGTCCCACACTCTTCGTTTCTACAGAGAACCAAAAAAATATCAAAACCAATTATCAATGAAGAGTTATCTCACTGACTCAAACACATTATGTTGCAAAGAAAGAGGTTCGGATTCTACATTCTGGAACAGAAAAATAATAAAATAGAGTATAACCCACGTCGCTTGAGTCTGGTAACCCAAAGAAACTTCAATGTTGTCTGTCTGATGAGTCACCTGCACTTACAAATTGTGGTGTAATCTATAGCAAAGAATAAAAAAATCATAAAGTCCTAAATAATAATCCATATTTTATTCCATCTGAGTGCATCTCATCAGAAAATAAAAAAACTAAAAACACCAACAAACAAACCTGAGAGGCTCAGCCCCCCTGCGTCCTTTTTATAGATTTTTGTTTCCCTAGCTGAAGCTACACCCTGGATTGCAATCTAAATCATAAGAATAAATAAATCAGTTATAAATTACTTTGTCATAGATTTGGAAAACGATGTAAATAGTAAATATAAAGGTAGCAAAATCCAAACCTCATAAAGTTGCTCGCTAATGGCAAAGGCAACTGCAGGCCGTCAAAACAAGGTTTTGTTAAGTAGATAATTATCTGAAATTTTGCTGATTGTTTACAGGTCTACAAAATATAAACAATGCATTTTAGTACATCCTTATGGTTTCGTAAGCGATGCCTGGATATTTGCTGGATTATGATGTTAAATGCACCTTAAACACGAGCGGAATTTTAATTTGATGAACAACATTTGGTCCCAAATCAATATTCGATAAAAAGTCCACCAATAGCACAATAATTGGTTCATCTTGCTAATGGCCCTTAATACATTAAAGTAACAATACATTCTCAGAGTAACTAAACTCCACCTCAGAGTTCTACAATGCCCATACATCTTCACAAAAAATTCTCTTGCAAATTCTTCCAGGATCCGCTCTCAAAGTTATTCATATCCTGAAATTGGTTCAAGTCTGTTACTATCAAAGTAAGTTACAGTTTCTCTTACTGTTAAGCCGAGTCTCGCTTCCGCATCTTAACCCCATTATGACATGCCTCTTTGCTATACCCTTTTGAAAACAAACCATCTTCAAGCTCACGCACTCGCCTATGTGATTATTTAATAAACCTTGAGCCGCCACTACAACAAACATAACTCACGTTAGTATAAAATGGAGTGCACATGATCTACACAAAAAAAATTCTTAAGCCTCCATATCTTCACAAAAATTCTATGCAAAATCTCCAGGATCCGCGTCTCAAACATAACTCACGTTAGTATAAAATGGAGTGCACGTGATCTACACAGATAATGCATATAGATTAGTCAAAGAATTACACCTTTCTTTTCTTTTGAATACGTGTACTCTATTATCGTTATCATGTGGTCTGTATGCATTCTTCTAATCAATTTCTCAGTATCACCCATCTTTTGAATCAACTTGTAAAAAATCAAATCTATGGGACCGTAACGTAAGTAACTCAGTGCTCCATACGTGGGAAGTAAAAGCAGAATTCGCAGGGGTATCTTTAACATGTGTTAAGCCACTGATGCAGAAAACACACAATCAGACCTCAATCAAGGTTTTGTATTATCTTTTTGGAATCTAGTATTTTGTACATAAACTTAGTATAACCAGTATGTATTGGTTTACTTTGATGTACTACAGATTAGTACAACCACAAATCAAGTTCCAAGACCATTTCACCTCCTATTTCACGGAAAGCCCTCTATGTGGTTCACAAAAAAATTCCTCTTTGGTCCCCTAAGGAATGGGCATCACATTTACTAGCATATACTAAGGATTTATCATAAACGGTCAATTAGTCTTGATATAATCAATTAGATAAAACTACCGGGCAGCTGGCCATCTAGCGAATGTCATTCAGTTTTGCCAGAACATGGTATATTTATCACCCTAGATTTTGCATGTTTTATTCAAGAGTGGTTTCGTATGCGTTCATTCATAATTTTGTAGGCAACAACTAAAAGAGAGTTTCATATTGCTTATTATAACCGCTCATCTTGCTTACTAATTTTTTTTAGGTAAGTTATTCTCAGTTGCCATTCAAAATGACCTAATTCCATTCTTATTGAAAACTTGGTAAGAAATTCTTGAACACCCTTAAAACTGCTTAAACAGGTTGTATAACAACCCGAAATTTTCATCAAAACAAAATCAACCTATTTTATTATGATCACATTTGTACGGAGAAATTTTTCGCTTTATTACATTCTATTATATAACATTGTTTGCATAGTAAATTACACAAGTTCACACAACCTACTTATGCCATCTATATCTATATTTATATTATATAAACGTCCTGATATGTCAAGTCTATATCTTAACATCAATATTACCAAGTACATTATCCATTTAACGTACCATTTACAACGCTATATCAAAACGGACTTTAAACGTTAAACGTTTACCTCTAAACCCTAACTATATGTAATGTATACATATCAATGTACAAATATTCAAAGCATATGTACAAGTAATATAACATCTCAATTGAAATATAAACTCCCTCCAAGTCAAGGTACAAGTCTTTTAAGGCATAATGTACAAGTCATTAATGCATGACATCTAAAATAGCCGTTTTACCACCGTTTTCATTCTAGTTTCTTTACCACCACTTTTGTACAAGCTACTACACTCAATATGTGACATGCAAACCCTAATTACTCTACTCATAAGCTCTCATACATATTTTAAAAACCTTAAAACCTAAAACAAAACCCTAAACCCTAAAACCGAGCTAGTTTCTAACCCGTGACTCATTTCTTCATTTTTACCCATCTTAAACCTAAACCACTAATCAATTAAGTTATAAATACTTAATATACAACCTTACATTTCATAATCCATCCTTATTACCCAATGTACATAAATTATAGAACACACAAAACCCGTAACCCAACATTTGGAACTCTATACTTCCTTTCACACCCTATTTAACTATTTTGAAAACCAGCAACATCATACCACCTCTATGACGCATCTAATAAACAGTCCCATAATCAAGCACCCAATCCAAGCACTCCTTGAGTAACTTGGCCACCAAGTTGGCCACATCACCTCTCTTTTCCTCCATTCAAGCCGCGGCAACAAACACCCCTTAAAAACCTTCCAACACCTCCATGCTAGTTTCTAGCTTTGATAACTCATGCCATAGCCTCTCCACATCATCTCCTAGCTGCTACACATGTCCAAGCCTTGGTCACCAAGTTTCCTTGGCCACCAAGGTGAATTTGCACCTATATAAAGGGGTGAAACCCTTCCATTTCAAATCACACCTTCAATCTTTCTTTCTAACCATCAATGGAGTCCAAGGTCTGATCAAGAACATCAAGAGAAGTCCTAAGAGGTCCCAAGATCAGAAGTCAAGGCAAAGAGACACCACTGAGAAAAGAAGCCCCGTAGTTGTTTATTCTAGGCCGATACGAAGCTAAAAGTTCCATTTCGACCTTTTTCCAAGCAAACTCAAACCAGGTTCCATAAGCTCACAATCTGTTTCAATACTTCTTTGAAATGTTTCATATAATCATGCTTAAACCATTGTTAAAAGCTTTGAACTCAAAACATATGTGTTTTACCTTTTTGATCCAAACCGAGCTCATAAAACCCTAATTTCATGTTTTTACTCTTAATCTAAGCTAAACTTATAAACAAAATTTAAATCTATCCTAATAATTCTTATCTAACAATATTATACAGTACTTTAATAAGTCTCTTAAAGGAATTTGAGCTTAAAACCCCACAGTTTTTCATTTAAGAATCCTAATTTGACCCTATTTGATTTCTAGCTTAACAAACGTTATTTTTAAACTTTCGTACGCTAAACCTTTACATAGTTTTAGCTTACATACACGCTATAACCTGCAAATTACTTATTCACAATATGAAAAATCTATCTTCATTAGTACATGATTTTGGACCTAAAAACAATATAATTGTTTCTCAGCAAAGGGTATATAAATCATAACTTTCCTGAAACATTATAACAGGGGATGAGCATATAGACCCGAATACCCGTACCGAACCGAACCGTTCTCCGGTTCCGATACCGAAACGGTACTGAATCCCGTAATATCAGGTACGGACCAGTACCATGAATTCGAGTAAAAACAAAAAATCGGGACCACTAATTCGGTACTGGACTCGGTACACATCGGGAATTTACCGAAAAAAACGGAAAAATCACGATTTCCCGTACCTGGTACCGTACCGGTACCAGGTACCACCGAATCTCGTCGTACGGTTACCGGTACCGTCCACTAATTTATGACTCGGGAAAAAATCGTTACCACCAAATTCGTTACGTGGTTTCGAACCGGTCCGGTACCAGTGCTCATCCCTACTTATAACTAAAGGACCTGAAATGTCATTTTATCAAGTTATAACTAAGTGTGTGCTATTATGTCACTTTCCAAAATACAAGGTTTACTTTGTACATCTTTTAAACTAGAATGACCAAACTTTAAACATAGAAAAACTCAAAGGGTTATATTCTTGCCATTTTTCTATTCTTAAGGGTCTAAAATGTAACATTTTGAAAAAATGTGGAAATGTGTTCAAAACCTTATAATACATAACTTTAATTAACGCTTGACGTTGCTTATCATTCCATTATTGGAGCAAACGCTTAAAACCATTATGTTACAAACTATTATAAATTCATCATAGGCTGTGCTTTATAAAAATTCCTGACCGATCCTATCACATCGTATCACAATACTAGGAGCTTCAAAATTAAGGGGTTTCATCTTGGTATTACTTTCTGACTGAGTGTTGGGTTTAACGATTCAACAGTGATCTCCTCATCTCCTCAAACGCTTACTGAATACCTCTAAACATGATGCCCAAACGGTGATACAATACTCCCATAATAATCAATCAAAGATATACATTATCCTTATAAATATTTTGAAACAAACAATCAAACTAAGACTTGACCATATTTCACCCGATTGCATGTGACGAAGCCGTTACTTTTATTTCATATACTCTTGCCATCAATCAGATTCCCCTGTACTGTTAAGGTGAGTTCATAGCCTTACTTTTAAATCTCGTGTGAATGTTTTCAATAACCCGTGAAGGGGATACATGTCTATAAACTATAATACAATGTTTTTCTATAACATATGCTATCATTCATTTATTAGCTTCCGATCTAAGTCACTTTATGCCAAAATGACCCTCATTATCATGGACCATAATTCTAACACTATGTCTAGTCAGAACGCGAATATTATGATAGATCTATTGGGGATGACGTATCTAGCTTTGCGCTGTCTACGTCGCATATAGGACCCCTCGATCAACTCATGCAACTATATTGTAACTACATTCTCTCTATTGGAGCTATCTCTTGGCTATATCACACTACACCGAGGGGCCCATAACTACAATACTTAGAATTCATAAGCACTACTCATTCACATATCAATTTGCAAGCAGTATCAATAAGAGATAGTCCACATGAGCAGTCTTGTGCTAGCGCCATGAACTACAGAGTACGCAATACTATAAACACTGCTTTTATAATAATTGTACTCATTACAATTATCACTTATGATGACTTGTATTCACACTATTTATCATAAACCTATGAATTTCACTCAACCTTTGTGTTGACTTTTTAGCATGTTTATCTCAGGTAATTGAGCAACTTATGGCACGGAGTGGCATGGACTTGAAGATGGCCTAACTTGTTCATATCGTCTAACCTAGTGTTACTAGATTTTGGGACTCTCTTTTGTAAAAACTCTGATGATAAATGGTAATTATACAAATTTATATTTTCCAAAACTTCTCTTAATGGGTCTTTCAATGACTATGACTAGTTGTGCTATGAAGTAATTCTACCAGATTAGCTTCCGCTAGCTATTTGTTAAAATGGGGGTGACATACAGTAGCCCATTATAACCTTATCTAGATACATTATGCATTTAACTACACTAGATTCAAGAAGAAAAAATTCCTTTAATATCATCAGAGAGAATCATTTTTTTTGCAATTATAGTTGTTACATAAATGTAGAAATCTGTGAGAGATTAACAAAAAACTCATCACACTTCTGTACGACTACTAAATTCGTGCATAGAGCAAGCGTGTGACATTTTGAACTATAGGTTAGTTGCCAAATCCACACGTAGGGCAGATAAAAATTATACATACGCAATCTAAACACCCATCTAGTCCTTAAATCTGCCGTATATTATAATTTTAAGACTGAACACATGCGTGTAGATGCAACATTGATGAACCGTTTACTGACCCAAAGATACTAAAGTAACAGGTCGAAGTTTCGGTTATAGACAAGAAACGAAATAGAACATGTTCCATAACAACACGAAACACGGGAAAAAAACACCAAAGTTACAGGTCGTAAAAGATTCATATTTTAAGTTTTCATTTAGGATCGTACTTTTAGAATTTCATGTAGATCAACACTAACAATTTTTCACGCACAACGCTTAACTGTTTGAAGGCAACATTTAGATGTTTACTTTATTATATAAGCATTGTTATTGAACTTGATCAAGTTTACATTAGGCCTCTCATGCAAAGTCGATCTCCAATTAGGTCCTTTTGTTGCATTTTTGTTGATTTTTCAAAAATTTATGGCAAGTGCAGTAGATACTAATGGACTTCTTATGTCCACACTGCAAGTGCATACCTTTTTTTCAAGTCTCACAAGCAAACCAGTTTGATAGTACACAACAATGCTGTGAAAGGGTTGAATTAGATGCAGAGAGAGTTGAATTTTTAACAGCAGCAGCAAGAAGAGCTATTTGTTTTGTTTTTTCTAAAATTATTTGGCATGGATTTTGGCCTTTTGTATGAACTTAAGCCCAAAAAAGGTTGACAATCTAAGGAAATTTACTGAAACATCCCACAAGCATCTTTGCACTTTGATAAACAGGCACTTTTGGGCTTCCTTGAGCTCAAGCCTGGGATAAGCATATGGGCTTGGGCTCGCTGGTGGCTTGGGGCTCCGTTTTTGACTTTCTGTTGAGGAGTTGACCTAAAGGGCGTGATCTCTACATAAAGATATCAACTGATACCGTAAGCTGGAAAAGGCTTCTAAATACCATGAAAAACAAAACTCTCATTCTAACAATTAAGACGGACTCAGGCATGACTATTTAAAATAAAGGAATTGTAATTAATCAGATACTTACATATGCTTTTTCAAAATTCACTTACTTACTCATATGCATATTCCGACTTTTAGTTTCGTCAAGCGAAACACAAATCAGATCTCTATCGACTCAACGCCATTTAGCCCCGCGCTCCATAGCGAAGCGCGGGCTAAAAACCTTGTTGAATTTTAAAGATTGAATGGCCATTACACATAAATGTAGTTAAAAACTCAATAATCATTACTATAAACTTGTGTAGTTAGACATTTGCATTTATATTGTTTTAACTTAATTTTTAATGTTCAAATTAATGTGTATATTTACCAACTATGCCCCCCTAAAAACCCGTGATAAATCACGGGTGGCTTATAAAAAGTTAAAAAAAAGCAAAGTTCAAACACTTAAATTTAAGAAAATTTAATTCTCAAACGTTTAGCGGAAAATTTCGAAAGACCAAGTAATAGTTTATTTAACTTTAGTCAAAGTCCAACATATCATATTAAGTCCTTTTTGTTTCATTTATCTTCATATAAGCATATGTAGTTTTGTAATCATCAAATCTCAGATCCTAACATTCCAGCTTATTTATAAGCATTCACAAAAAGTTGTAGTTATATAAAATGACCACTTTCATGTGCTTAAAAAGTTTGTATAAAAAGTTTTTCTAAAAAAAAAGAGGAGATAAGAGGAAACCCGGGTGAGCAAGACTCGAACCCGGGTCTCAACCCTCATACACCTCTTTTATACCAACACTCTTACCGCTGTGCCCTTGGGTCTTTTCTGTTAGACCCTTGGGCACTTTGGTATATAAGGGTGTTTTGGCCCTTTAGCTTATAAGCTCGTTTAAGCTTATTTTCAGCTTATTTATAAGCTGAATTTCGGGTTTCTTATTTTTCTTAGGATAGTTTTAGGGTCTAGTATTTTAGGTAATTTTCTCAGAATTTTTAAAATTAGTTTAGTATTTTTTATAATTTAATTTCTTTAAAAGTTTTAAAAATTCATAAAAAATACAAAAATTATCAAAAAAATATTTTTCTTTTTTAGGAAATTTTCTTTAGTCATATTTTACGTAGAAAAAATAGAAAAACTTTCGTAGGGTTAATTTTGCAAACTTTTGATTTTTAAAGAACGGGTCTCGGGCCCGATTTTCATTTTAACTCATTTTCATTCAAATTAACTCCGTTTTCGGTCTATTCTTTTTCATTCTTCATTTTTAGTCCCCTAGAGTAGATTAGAAGTAAAAAATTTCTTTGTAGGGTTAATTTTTAAGATTTTAGGTTTTTAACCCTTTGTTCGGGATTCCTGCTCTCGTTTTTCAGTTTAATTTCATAATTTTTAGGTTTTTCTCAATCGTTTTTGCTTGTTATTGATTAATTTAGCTTTCTACATTCTCAAATCATTAATCTCATTCAAACTTCAATTTTCCGACTGTATCGATTCTCAAGCACAGCCTCGCTGGGGATAAACGACCCGGGGATATTCTATACTACTTCTCGGTTTCATTGATTATTTTTATATTATACTTATTATATATATTTTATTATATATTATATATATAAAAGGTGTTAGTTTTAAAGCCAATCAAACCTATTTTAACAGACAACCAAAAAAGTTTATATCGAGACTTAAACCCTAAATTTGGATTATATACTGAAACTAAACATATGAGTTAAACCTTTAATTTTGTATTAATCTGAATGACACATAACATTTAGTCATAAATTTCGATTTATACATACCTTAGAAAATGAGATGAATGAACATTCGATATTGAGAAAAAAGAGACATCGAGGTTGTGAATTCAAATCACCAAAATAATATCAAATTCAATTGAAACAAATTTTTGAATCTAGACCTTCAATCAATAAAAAAATTGTTTATTAAAATTATAATTATGCAGCAAAATATATAGATGTTACTCGAATGAACCAAACCAAATTTGAGTTAGAATAAAAGACATCTTTAATTTCATTCTTCAATATAAAAAAAGTATGGCGATAGCAATGAAGATATACCCGTGATGAGTAATCGTTTGAATTTTGAACCTATCATATAATTTGTGTGAAAGAAACGCTTGATTTATAGGAGAATAAAAGCACATTGTATTTATGGTAACCTTGCATAATTTTCGGCTTATATTAATTGTGAGTCAAAAGTCACACAATCTCCTTTAAATGGCAAAGTTAAATGAAATGAAGGACTTCATAGTTAATCATTTGCATTTACATGTTGGTATTAGTGACATAATTTATGATGTCATTAGTGATGTCATTTGTGACATAAGCAACATTTCAAAAAAACCTTCTTTTATTATATATATAGATTTTTAAGTTTACGCTCACTGTCGAAGTATTCGTTTGTCTCAAGTTTACTTTGTGTTCCAGGTTGGGGCATAAACAGAAACCAAACTTAAGGAAAAGAAACAAAAAGTAGAAGATGCACTCAATGCAAAAAAGGTTATTACTATCTATTCTTTAAAAACCACTTTTGGCTTTTATTTTCTTACATTCAGTGCTAAATTTAGTTACATTTGTGATCATTATTTAGGCTGCCGTTGAGGAAGGTGTTGTAGTAGGGGGTGGATGCACGTTATTGCGTCTTGTTGCTAAGGTTGATAGTATTAAAGAAACTCTTGGCAACGATGAACTGGAGGTAGGATCAGATATTGTTAAGAGGGCACTTGGCTACCCAATGAAGCTGACAAAGAATGCTGATTGCAAAGAATGTTGGTCAGATAAGCCTCGGAAATCGTCATCCATGACTAAGGTTTGCTTTTTAATTTTTTTATTACTCTTTTTGCATACATCGAACCTTGCTTATTAATTTCTTAATTCATCCGAAATTTATTTGATTTCTTTTTTGAGTTCTGAATTGTTGGTTTCACAACAACTCGGTTTTGAATTTGAAACTTTTGCTTAATTCATTTGAAAGTTATATGATTTCATTTCTAATGTTGGGATATTATATTATGCAGACGTGATCCGAAAGTGTATGATGAAGACGTGATCCGATGAGCTTTATTCGTTTTCGTTAGTAATAAATCGTCTTGATGATTTATATCGAGTTCTAGTTATGAGTTTGTCATTCTAAAGACGTATTGTATTTTACTTTATGGTATTCAAGTGACTATGTTGACTTGATTTTATGGATGATTAATAAAAATTGAGTTCATTTTATTTTTGGCTTTGATAGACTATATTTGCGAAAATTTGAGATGGTTGGTTGATACAATGTTGTACTAAAATGTATTTGTAATGGAAAATGGTGCTAATGCACGATAGCAAGGCGGATAAAAATGTTCCAAATACGTTTGGCACAACAAAATGGAACCGTGCCAGATACTTTTGTCACGGTAGATAAAACCGTCCTAGTTAATTTTGGCACGGTAAATAAAAACTGTACCAAATACGCATTTGGAACAGGAAATGAATTAGTACCAAATACACATTCGGCACGGGATATAAAAGTGTGATGAATGCCATTTTGGAACGGAAAATTATTAACCGTGCCAAATACCTCACGCATGGCACCCCAAAGTTAAACCGTCCCATGAACCGTGCCAAATACTATTTAGCACGGTTTCAACCCGACCCAAATGTATTTGGCACCCTCATATTTAGGACGGAGCCAAAAGCATGCCAAATAGCAGTTGGCACGGCTTTTTGAGTATTTGGCACGGTTTTCCCCCTTCCAAATACCCCTTTTTCTTGTAGTGTTGGTTACAGAAGTATAGGGTGTAGGATTGATATTAGAATCATTGGTTGATGTTAATATTGGTTATTGAGTCGAATATTTGGTTATACGATCTTTTGTTCTCATACACTTTCGTTTACGAATCGTTGGTACATTCTTATTTATATTTATGATGAAATATTATGAGTTTATCATTTATAATATGGTTGTTATGAATATGAACATGGAGCAATCATCTTGTGTTTGTTTGGGCATAATGTGATCTTTGATATGTAGTGTTTGGATATGTGTTTATTGAATTAGTAAAACATATTTTATATAAGAA
>BQNB010047063.1:0-43354 GCA_026074375.1 Tanacetum coccineum | reverse complement strand
ACCTTTTGCCTTGGTCAAGGGCATTCGGTTAGGATCTGTATTAGGGTTGCTATATAAGTATATACTTAAAGCTGAACCAGTGACATTTGTCAACGTCAAGGAAAAATTACGCAACGTGATGAGATGCCACAAAACTCCATCCAAGTTTGCGAAATCTTTGACATCTGGGGCATTGATTTTATGGGGTCGTTCCCGTCTTCAAGAGGGAACAAGTACATACTCGTGGCTGTTGACTACTTGTCAAAATGGGTTGAAGCAAAAGCGCTCCCCACCAATGATGCCCGAGTTGTTTGCAAATTTTTAAAAACTCTCTTTTCTCGATTTGGTGCCCCCCGAGCTATCATAAGTGATCGCGGAACACACTTTTGCAATGACCAGTTTACAAAGGTCATGCTTAAGTACGGAGTTACTCACCGTCTCTCCATCGTGTATCACCCACAAACAAGTGGGCAAGTTGAGGTGTCAAATCGTGGTTTAAAGCGTATTCTTGAAAGAACCGTGGGAGAAAATCGTGCCTCCTGGTCGGACAAACTAGATGATGCTCTATGGGCCTTCCGCACAGCTTACAAAACACCCATCGGGTGCACTCCATATAAGCTTGTGTATGGAAAGGCATGTCATCTACCGATCGAGTTAGAGCACAAAGCCTACTGGGCCCTCAAGCATACAAATTTTGATGTTCAAACTGCGGGTGATCACAGGAAAGTTCAACTGAATGAACTAAATGAACTTCGTGATCAAGCCTACAAAAACTCTTTAATCTATAAAGAGAAAACCAAGAGGATCCATGATGCTAAGATTAAAAACCGCGTTTTCAACGTTGGTGATCGTGTTCTATGTGTCCTCCTCTTCAATTCTAGACTGAAAATTTTCTCGGGCAAAATTGAAAAATCCGTTGGTTGGACCATTCACCGTTGTCCAAGTTTTTTCCTTATGGCACCGTCGAGCTATCTCAAATCTCCGGGGCCCAACTTTAAGTGTTGAATGGTACATCGTATCAAACATTACTTTGGTAGGGGACATACCAACCGAGGTTTGTCCCGGATCTCCAAAAGGTTCCCTGGACCAATAAATTCGGGGGACGGGTCAAGGGCGTCGGGACCCTAAAACAAGCGCTTGTGGGAGGCTCCCCAATGCTTTTCCGTTATAGTATGTAATAAATAAGTGTTTTTGTGTGAGAAGGTTTATATTTTCCATTACCCGTGTTCTGTCCATATTTTGTGTGCTTTGTATGTCCAGGTATTCCCGGATTGTGAAGGCTCTCGATTCTGTCATTTCCTTAAACTCGAGCTTGAATCCTCAGCCTTCATTTTGGAAGTCAGTTATCCAAATCTAATTTCAACTTTTTTCTTTTGGCACACTTCTATAAACGGCCTCTAGATTTTAGTATGGTACCCCTTTGAAACATCGAGGACGATGTTTAGTTCTAGTATGGGGGGGGGGGAATCTTCGATTTGATTTTTGCCTGCAGTCGTTTGTTTCACATAATCCGTATTTACACCATATTTTTGCAAAAATACTCAAAAAATGGAAAAAAAAAACATAAATTTTAAAATAGAATAAAGTGTTTTGTAACAGTTTTGTCTTTTTTTTTGGGTAAGAGTAAGAATAAATTTTTTGACTCGACTCGGGGTGTTGAGCCCTAGCTAGTTCTTTTAGGCAAAGCTTTCTCGAATTTCTATTGCTTTGATTCTTAAGTGGAAGATCGAGAAATGATTTAGAGTTAAATATAGTTTATGTGTCAAGCAAGATTGATTTTCGTTCTAAAAACTTATATGAATAACTTGGGTTCTTTTTCTCCCTTAAGCTTCTAATCCCCTAATTCATAAGAGTTCGATTTATTCAGCTAAGTCAAACGATGTTTTCAGAAAAAGCATTTCAATTTGTAACTTGATTCTTTAAAAAAGCAAAAGTTTTGAAAAAGATTAATGCCAATATAGCATACATTTGATTTTATGGAGAAGTAATTGATAGTGATCGTGATATCCCATCCGCTAACCACGAGGTGGGGGTTCAATCTAAGAATCTTGCTTTCTAGGGACGTGGTGTGTTCGTGATATCACATTGGAAGAAAGGTCTAGGTGAGGGTTCTGAACTAGACAATAATCCTTAGCAAAATTAGGAAGAAAGGTGTTGATGTGGATTTCCCACTTCGCTAGCAACGGGGTGGGTTTTTCAAACTTAGCACACCGGACGTGGTTGTGATATCCTATTAGGGAAGCTGGAGGCCTAGGTGGTGTTCAAGATAAGCAACGCATATTCCTAGTTTAAGAACTTTAAAAATAAAAAAAAAAAAAAAAAAAATAATTACTAATAATAAAATAATAATAATATATAATAATAATACATAATTTTGAACGTTCTATACAAATCAACTTGCAAAGACTTAATAAATTGTTGCTTTGAGTCACGATTCATTTTGTGACTATGAGAATAAGTTGATTCTATGGTTGAGTTAATTCGAGGCACACACACGTAATCATTTATCCATGCGCGGGAGTTCACAAGGTTCTACATGTCATAAAAGTATGAGGGCTTTTACACATAAACATATATCGCAATGATCTCCGTTTTAATTTGCTTGGCCTCTTAGGACTAGTGAAAAATCGGGGACGATGAAAATTTTCGTAAGGAATACGTGAGATCTTTCTATGTGATGTTTCTCACTCTATGATCCCATTGTGAGTTAAATATAGAAAGAAAAACCATGCAAAAAATCCCAAAAAAATTGAGTAGTCAATGTACATACAAAATAATGGTAGTTAATCGGGGTTGTCGGAAGCTATTGATTTTTTCCTTTGGACAAACACTTTGCTACTTTTCAAGTAATTTAGTCGTGTGGGGGGTCAAGAGTCTAGTTTTCGTAAATGCTTACTTCATAGCATTGATCGAGAGGACACTAGGGCACATGTCGTAGTATGGGGGATTTTGGTTATGTGCTTAAACTCACATACCTTTTTTCCATTAAAAACGGACTGAAATGACCAAAAACAGACTATAAAATTGCCAAATATACGCTTGTTTTGATAAATGTATTGTGCAGGAACGGATAAACCAAGAAATGGAAGAAAAACAAAGCCAAAATAAACAAAACCGGACCGGATTGGAAAAGCTGTGAAGGGACAAAGCAAAGCAAAGCCATAGACCAGAAAAGTCATAAGTCAAAGTCAATCAACAAAATTAACAGTCAAAACCGGAGCTAATTGAAGAATACTATCTGGTTGCATCTCTACCCATCTGATGGGCCTGGGAAAGGCCCAATAGTCATATTTTGAAGACTGTGAAGACCAAATGGGCCCTCGAATCAATGACAAAAGCCCATTTGTGGGCAATTGACAGAGATCTTAAGACTTTGATGGCCCGATCCTAGCCTTGAAACAGCATCTCAGCCATTGTACACACAAAAAAAACCACTGAACCCTTATTGGGCCTTTTAAAAGCCCAATATCATAAGCCTAAAAAACCAAAAAGACTTATTGGGCCCAGACACACTCAATTGGGCCCAATACAAGCCCACAAACCTTATTGGGCCCAAATAAACCCAATTGGGCCCAATACACAAACCCAAGCCCAGACCCTGGCCCAAAAACAATTTTTATAAAACCTTAGGGACTTAAATTGTCAATTCTGAAAATTGTTTTATAAAAGAAAAGTGTTTTAAACATGAGAGGGACTGAATTTGCAATTTTACAAACTCCTTTTCTCTTTTAAATTCAAAGGGCCAAAACTGCCAAGTTCCTATTCTTTCTTTAACTCTTTTAACTAAAAACAGGAGGGGCCTTTATTGGCTTCTTTCAAACTTTTTTTATAACTAAGGAAAAAGAAACAAAAAAGAAATGAATAAGAGATGAAACATGGGGGGTTCTTCTTGTATTTTTGAAACTTTTAAAAACCTGTGAGCCAATAACCGCTCACCCCTCTCAACCTTTCCCGCCAAACTCCTTGAACCCCCCACCATCACATGTAGCCACTCCATTCCTTTACCCACACACTCGTTTACCCAGTCCCAACCTAAACCCACAACCCACTAACCTGTTTCAAGGCCACGCTGGCAATCTCCCTCTCCCCAAGAAATATCAATGGCGGGATTGAGCTTTAAAGAAGCACAATTCTCATCTGAGGGCTAGGATTTGTTGCTGAGGCTTCACACACACAAGAAACACAAAGGAGAGAAGCTATGAAGACTTGAGGCTTATATAAATTCAAGAAAACACAAGCCGAAACACATTAGTTTTTAACTAGCTTTATTTTTATTTAAATCTTAATTAAATTGTAATTGAAAGTATTAGTTCTTGTTTTTAATGTATGGTTACTGTTTTTAAGCAATTTAATGCAAGTTTGAAGTTTATTTTGAAGTTTTTAAATTTTCCCAATTGTCAACTCTGAGTCGTGTTTAAAAATTGTGAAGAAAATTGTCGTTTTTTTGTTACTTAATCAATCACTCTAGTATTATATTTATTTACTCTTAATTTACTTTAAATTAACTCAAGTAAAAAAGCTTTTTGACTTATTTAAGGGGGTGGTTTGGTTTTAGTATGAAAATGGGTTCATAATGGGGTTTTGCATGGGTCAAGGCTCACTCAGCCAACTTTGCTGGTGAAGTTAGGCTTTATCAAGCCTCTTAAATCACTAATTGTCAGTTTTGAAAAATCAAATTTTTAAGAGTCTTTTGGTTTTGTCAAAATTTTGGATATGCTACATTCAAGCACCAAGTGCTTCAAGCTTGTTTAGGCAGCTTAAGCACATTATTTTTGTGCTCTTTGCTATTGTTTCTACCCACAAACCCAACTCCTTGTTGCTGTCTTTTTACTTTGACAAAATAAGTCAATTTTGGCTTTGCAAATTTTTTTAGAACCCTCAATTTCAAACCCAATTATCAGCATGTTTTTATAAGATTTAAAAGCTCATCTTTTGGAAATAAGTTCTTCCCTATGGCCTTTTAATCTGGTTTTCATTCTTTATTAATGTAAAGTCATTTGAGGCTTTATTAAGATAAGCTCAAAAAGCCCTTAAGGCTGTGTTTGTTTCTCCCCTGGTGCTGAAACCAATTTTCAGCACCCTTTTTATAGCTTATTGTGTATTAAGAACTTAGGACTTTTTGCTTTTTAGTGTAGCCTATAAGTACCCCTTTAAGCCCCCAAAGTAGCTCAGCTTAATTCCTTTTCTAGCATGGTTTAATTTAGGCTTAAAGTAGGTCTTTTTCTCTTTTTATAAAACTGTTAGATATAGCTTATTTAAATTCAGCTTATCTTAGGGCTTATTTTAGGTATCCTTAGCTTATCATTAGGACTCCCTTGCCTTAGTAACTTAGTCCTATAGTTTTCTAGCTTATTTTGCAGCCTAAAACCTCAAAGAAAAAGCAAATAAGCTCATAAGCTTAATAAGTTTCTGTCAGCCCAAAAGCTCACATTTTTAGCTTATTTAGTCCACTACAGCTTATACTCCTTTTATGAAAAATGTTCTCCTAAGTCCCCTTTACAACTTTGCTTCTTTAGCTTTTTGCTAATAAGCACTTTGGACCCACTTTGTAATCGGGGTCCACTTCAGGGACCATTTGTGTAATTTCTTCTTTCATAGTTATAATTGTTAGTCCCTGTGGTTAGTTAGCCTGTTACCCCGTTAGTCCTTTTGTCCTTTCACTGTTAGTCCCTTAGGTTAACCACAGTTAGTTTTATTTAATTTAAATAATTAAATTAGGTTTAAATTTAATTAGTTTAATTACTTTTAATTTAAACAGTAACTTTTAGGGCTTTTTATATTTTTAGATTCCTCAACTTTTTCTTTATTTAATTTGATTTTTTTTTTAGATTTTTGTAGGTGTTATATTTTCTGTCTTATTTATATTTAATTAGTTTTATAGTTTTTAATTTAGAAATTCATAAAAATTACAAAAATTACAAAAAAATATTTTCTTTTTGATAAAATTTTTATTTATTCAGTGCAGTTTATATTAAAATATAAATATTATGTAGGGTAATTTTTTGCTAAAAATTCAGTTCCGGCCCGTTTTACGAGCCCGCATTTTTCGTTTCTTACCGTTTTGTTCGTTTTTCAACTCCGTTAAAGAAAATTTTTACATTTTCTTTTAAGTTAGAATATTTTTAATTTATTTAAATTTTAAAATTAATTTTAGGACTTTATTTTTGTAATTTTTAGTTTTAGCCTGCGATTTAATTCCCGGTAGTGTATAATTGCATGTTTAATTTAGTTTATTAGTATTAATTATTTTAGTTAAGTATTTTTTGCCTAATTACGTTCCCCGTAGATTTCTTAGGATTTCATTGGCCCATTACTTTATGTTCCCGTAGTTTAGAATTTATCCGTATAACTATTCTTGTTTCCCGTAGTATATTTAAGATTCCCATTTTCCACTGCTTGTTTCCCGTAGAATAATTTTAGTTTTCTTTAATTAATTTTAGTTTATCTAGTTAAAAAAATCAAAATCATTTGTTTCTCAATTCAAATCATCAATTCATTCGTATCGATTTACCATTCAGCCTGTTGGGAATTTTACGACCCGGGGAAATTCTCTATACTACTTCCGTCCCAGTTATCATTGACTCTGCTTATAGACAAACCTTACTATATATTTGATGTAATTTTATTTATATAATATGTATTTTTAAGGTGTAGTCTGAAGCGGATCACCCATCTATGCAAGTTTTCTAAACAATTTCAGAATTTGTTAGACTAGTAACACCATCCTCATCATTAAAGTAAAGATTACTCCTCATTGATGATTATGATATTACTATAGTCTTACCATCAACCTTGGCATGTATTTGCGTTTCATTATTGACTATTTTGGACTTAGCAGTAGCCCAAAACTACTCAATATAAGAAGCATAGATAGTAGGACTTGTGGTTAAAGAATACCTGATAGTGCTAGCATTCAAGAAGTCCACTATCTGATGAAAATCAACATTCCCCTCTGTTCTTTCCAAATACGCAACCATATTGTGTTGATCAACAAACTTCAAATCCGCCATAGATGATTAATTGATGATTAATTTATGGAGACGGTGATAAATTAAAGTCAGTTTGTGAATTTTGAAAGCATTTTAGTATTCGAGAGTATTAGAATGAACTTGATGTAGTCGAATACGCTTATATAGGTAAAAAATAAACCTATAATAGTAGGAAACTGTTTATTAACCAAGAATTTCAGCTCAGATAGTTTGTAACTCCAATGGTAACCCAGCAGTACTAACTTTGGCTCAGCATATCTAACAGTATTAATTCTGTCTTCAATAATTATACAACAACATGCCTCTATTCATCACAAGCACACTAGAAAAGACTAGATAGACATGTGAGAATTCATGAGGATCTATATTTATGCATAACCCATGAGTAAAAGTTAAGAACTGTTAAGCCTCAGAGATTGAGTAAGCCAATGCTAGCAATTAGAAAGTTAAACCTGCTAACATCAAAAGCTTTTGTGAGAAGATCTGCAACATTTTGGTCTGTGTGAATCTTGATCACTTGTATCAACTTCTTCTCATAAGAATCTCTGATGAAATGGTGCCTTATCTCTATGTGCTTGGTTTTAGAGTGAAACACTAGATTCTTCATAATGCAAATTATACTTTCATTATCAATGTAAATCTTGGTGTTCATGAAGTTAAACCCATAATCAAGCATTTGATTCTGGATCCATAACACCTGTCCATAGCAATTTGCAGCAGCAACATACTCTGTTTTAGTTGTGGAGTTAGCAACTATGGTTTGCTTTTTTACATTGCCATGAAATCAACCTCTTGCCAAGAAATTGACAACCTCCTGTTGTGGATTTCCTGTCATGACTAGCTCCAGCATAATCACTATCAGAAAAAGCTTCCAAGTCAAATGGTGAATCTTTAGGATACCAAAGGCCCAATTTAGGTTGGCCTTTTAAGTATCTAAAAATCCTCTTAATACTTCAAGTTTATATAAAATTGCATACAACTTATATCTCGTCTATAAATTGTTATTAATCTTGTATTAAAAATTTTATTTAAAAATCAGTCAAGATCAAATCTTTTTAACAAAAACGCCCATTCGGGGCATTAAAATTAATCACGAAACCCTAATTTGTCCAATTTTATTCCTTGTAATTAAATATTCTACACGATGGCTCGTGATGCCACTGTTGGGTTTTATGAACTAATTAACAATTAATTAACACGAGTACCCAGCGGAATTAAAGAACACATGTAGAACACATTAATTAACAAGGATAGAAGATGATTACCTTTTAGCACGAAACGATACACCGTTTAAAGGTAACCATCTTCTATATACGCGTGTGTATAATGTCACACGCTAAACGCACCAAGATTAAAATAAGATCTCTCTAAGCTTCCACACATAATACGTTCTTAGCAAACACTGAAGTATGCTAGTACTAATAGTGTTTTAGCAAACGAACACCATGACACTTGAATCAAATCAACACATGAGCAAAATCACCTTGTGGTGATACACGATCGAACAAACACACCCTTAAGGGTTGTTTGTTTTTGGCCGATCGTTAACCCTTAAGGGTGTTGGTTTCAGTCGAACACAAAGAGGGCGAGAGGGGAGAGGTTTTAGGGATTTTTTCACAAAACACATATCCAATAATGAACCTCAAGTCCTCCTTATAATATCCTACCACTCATTCTTGGGAACAAGCAAGCAAGCCCAAAACCCTATTGGGTTGGGTGGCTTCGGCCGACCAAACAGGAACAAGGGGGGAATCACTCACTTTCCTTTTTCCCGTTTGCTTATATTAATCCTTTTTGTTTAACTATTAAACATTTTCTTAATATATTTATTTATTCGTTTACTAAAATACATAATTAAACATTATTTACGTATTAACGTGTGCGTCCCCTTAGGCTCGAATAAATAATTCAGACATATATTATTTACGATTAGGGGTGAGCACGGTCCAAGGACCGGGCCGGACCGGACCGGACCGGACCGACCTTGGACCGAGACCGAAACTAGCCAAAACGGCGGACCGATGACCGGACCGAAATGGTACGGTCCGGTCCGGTCGGTCCGGTTCGGTCCGGTCCGATCCTACACGCATTATCATCGGGTTTTTGGTCGGACCGACCGGACCGAGGACCGAATTGGTCCAAAACACCGGACCGAAATACCTTCGGTCCGGTCCGTTCGGTCCGGTCCGATCGACGGTCCGGTATGCTCAACCCTATTTACAATGGACACATTCCAACACATTTTGAGCTGGGCTAAAATGCTACCTATTCATTGAAAATAGTTATTAGTTATATAAGAAATTTTGAGCTACATAACTTTTGAAGCGAGTTTGATGTTAAAAAGGAATTTTATGTACAATTCTTAGAGGTTTCGGTATGGTAACGTGAAACATGGTGCCATCCTTAGGTGGACACTAAATGACTCGAGTCATTTCGGTGTTACCACCCCCAAGCCCTAACGTGGTCACACCAATCTTTCAAAATGAGTGTTTTATCTTGTTTGTGTCTATGAACGAAATATTCAAACATACTTAGTAATAAACAAGCAAAGAAGCCCGCGCGTTGCGGCGGGGCTATTTTTTTTTTACGTTTCGGGGGAGTTTTTTTTTTGCGATGCGTTATGCGGGGCTAATTTTTAATATTTTCTTTTTTTGTATGATTCGGGGGAAAAAAATTGCGTTGGGACGGGCTAATTTTTTCCCGAATATTTTCTTTTTTTTGAGACGGTTTTGTAAATTTTTTTATGGGAATTTTTGTGTAAGAAAATCGTAAATAGTTAAAAGGTGATGGTCCGTTTTGTATTTTTTTTACTTTGGGCCAGATTTTAGGCTAATTTTTTTCCGGATATTTCCTTTTTTTGTATGATTCGGGAAAAAAAATTTGCGTTGGGACGGGTTAATTTTTTCCCGAATATTTTCTTTTTTTGGGACGGTTCGATATCTTTTTTTTTGGGCCGATGAATGTAAAAAAGTTGTGAACAATAAAAACTTGACGTGTTTTTTTTGTTAATTTTTTACGGGATTTTTTGTGTAAGAAAATCGTAAATAGTTAAAAGTTGAGGGACCGTTTTGTATTTTTTTTACTTTGGGCTAGTTTTTTTTTTTTACTTTGGGCCACATTTTATGCGAATTTTAGGCTAGTTTGTCGACAAATGTGTATATTAGTAATAAATTTTTTTTATATGGCTTATGTGTTGGGCCTCATGTTTAAAGTGTTGTTTTTTTTTTGCTATATGAGTTTTTTTTTAATATAATGGGTTCTTTTCGTTTGTGACTTATCGATTTTTCTAAAGTTATTAGGTATCGAGGATGTTTCCGAGAGGTATGTTTTTTATTTGGAATAAAAATCAGAACTTTTGTTATATTTTTTTTCCTCATACTTTGTGCTTCTATTTTTTGTTAAAAAAACAAAATACAATAATAATGTAAAAAATAAAAAACAAAAAAATCTTTTTTAAATTCTTCTTTTTTTTTTTTTATACACATAATAATTTTTATTTTTTTTTAATCAATTTATTTTTTTATTGTTTATTCGTTTTCTTGACTTATTAGAGGCGTCGCCCATAAAAGAAAGCCGTTATTGTAGCAAAGTGGCCCACTGTCAAAACGACAGTGGATTTGTCACTCAATGTGTATATTAGTAATTAGTGTCACTAATTTTCCAAGATAAGATATATAAAGAACCAAATGAAGAGTGTGATTAATTCCTTTGTGGTCATTGAGGATCACATGTGTCGACTCTGAGCTATCTAAAAAGATAGTCACTTTGAGATTAGCTGACTCGCAATGTCGAGTCAAAAACCTAAGTAACCCAGAAAAAAAAAATTAAGAGTGTGATTGGGAGTAATTGAAGGTATGGGGTAGCATTTAGACAACTTCTGATTTTAGTGGGCACACTTTCTGAAAAGTTGATTGAATTGCACCAAAAGTTCCAGAATGGTAAAAAGGTGATGACGTGGAATCCACTCACGTGCAACTCACATCCAAAACATCTTTTTCCATAAATAATTCACTTTCTTGTCTCATTGACACAATAAAGTTACAAACTTTTTAAATCATACCAATTTGCACCCTTCACTTTCATATATAGCAATTCCAACCCCTAAAGTTTTGGCTTTCACCAACCGGTTTCACGACCAACATGTGAGAAGCAAATCGTGCAACACTGATTAAAGTAACATAAAGAACGGACTTGAACTCATTATGTCTGTTTTACGTTGTATGTGTTCCACCATTCATTGGGCAACTTTCACCAACCGGTCTCAAAGCCAACTTGTGAGAAGCAAATCGCCTCACGTTAGATTAAAACGACGCAAAGAAAGGACTACGTTGTACGTGTTCCGCCATTGGTCCATTGCGCATTGCAGGGGACAAAGTTGTGTTTCTAAACTAGAGCTAAAACCAATTGATTCATTTGACTTGCTAACTGCCCAAGAAGAGCAAATTCCACAAATAGAGATTCACTAAAAACTTACAAGAGGCTATTTCTTTCAAACTTTTGAGAAACTTTGCCACTTTTACATTCAAACCCCACAAAAAAAGACCACCAAAACTTCTCACTAAAGACCTCTAAAAGATGGATCAAACAAACAAAGCGAAAAAGAAAAAAAATATATAACAGAAGAAGGTCGAATGTGAACTACCGGGTCAAGGGCAATTCGGGTTTTTACCAGGGCCTCCGTAGTAAAAATAGTGACCCCAATCGCTATTGCTTCCGGTCTGAACATCATAACAATTGGACTGTTCAGTGAATGTGCCAAGATCTTTAGGCGTTTTGAGATTGTTTTCTTTGTCGACTACTTGAATGTTTCGGAAATAACTTGATTTTCCAAACCCTTCTTCTGGAAAACGCCCGCTGCCCATTTGGGTTGATGTGTGGTGTCCGTCGGGTTCGGAATGACCACCTCACCTCCCCATTCAATCATTGATGCACTGTCGGCTAAGTATGAAAACAAGAACGATGGCCAGTAGCCTAACACGTATCCGTTTCCAAATTGCATCCACCAATTTCCTTCTTTTTGGTCCTGAATAAAGAATCAGATACCAATTAATTATACTAATCATTAAAGTAAGCATCTTTATCCAAAGAATTTAAATCAATAATGCAAATTATATCAATCTTTATGCATAGGATACCCCAATGAATCATACTAAGCGTTAAAGCAATCGCCTTTATTCAAGAATACAAACGATTACACAAACTACCAATCGTATTCGTTATCCCTTATTAATCGAAATCTCCATCCTACATATGCAGTAGATTCCCTTCAATAAACATGGGACTACTACAAACGTTGGCTGCAAACTAAAAAAATACCAAGATGGCAAGATTCTTAATATTTTTCTAAATATATTATCGTTTCTCCAATGTTCAAGAACGACCCACCAACCGAATAATTATACTTATTTAGCATCAACGCTTTTAATAAAGGAAAAGATAATATAAAGGCAACAACTTTTCTAGGAGGGTGACTAAAAAAGATGCACATACACATTACACATGTTTGAATAATGCTTAAAAATCAACCCAACTGATATATTCCCACTAAGTACTTATCTTGAGCTTTTTAAAAATTAGTAATGCCCACAAAAACTAGATAAATTAGGCAGAATTTGGAATTTACCTTCCAGACAAGGATGCTGATGTCATATTGTGAGTTCCTAAATCCAGATACAGGAGATATGCTTGCTCCCATTGCAATATTGCTATTGATTTGAATAAATCCTGAGCACAGTAGATTGTAGCAGCCAGTAGCTTGATATGCATCACTCTGCAATAAAGGTAAAAAAAAATCTCAGTAAAATTGTCAAAAATGGTAAGGTGTGGATATGATTTACTGAAAATATATGTAATGGTTACATAAGCATTGTACTGTACTTACAGTCCAATAAGTGAATAGTCTTGTGTTGTTATCACCATAAAGATCTGGGCTGACCTGAAAATCAACAGATATTTAATGAACCAATTCAATAATGGAAGCATATATATTCACACAATTTAATATATGGGCTCTACATGATTTATTTTCTAGCCATTAACACTAGGAATATGTCCAAGAACAAAAGTTTTTATATATTCGCTACTTCAAATTAATTTTTCTGTTTTGTTATAGTATTGTTTTTCGATATCAAGAGTCGTGGATGGTGAGAATACCTGCCATCCAGCTTCAATGCTGTTAAGATCTTGGCCAAACGAGCCACCTAAAATCCAAATTTGTGACAAACTAAACTCATTTGATTGCTGTATTTTTGGCTCCAATTCGTTCATCGTTGCTTTGCTCGTAGTATTTTGTCTCCTCCACATAGCTATGCTGCTATCGTCGCAAAAACATTACAACCACTTGGAATTAGTAAAATAACAAAGGTACCAAGTATAGGATATGACTGAGCATTTTAACATGAATTAGACAAATTATGTTATTAATCAGTAAATTAAGGTTACTAAAAAAATAAGACAAAAAGGTGAAATATACCATAAAACATGTTCATTACCCCTTTATTTTATCATAATGATAGCAATTATGAAACAAAGCTTATTTCGGCCAATGTAGTGGTATAACCGTATGAAATTATCAAACTAAAAAAAGTTACTAATTCCGGAATTACAGCAATCAAGGGCTTAGGATAGTGCATTCTAGACATGGGAGTCATAATTGAAAAAAACTCTTTATTTTGCCATAAAGATAGAAAACTAAGACTTTTTACTGTTTTTTTTCCCAACAATTCAACTCATGGTTCTCATTTCCTCTTTATTTTGTCATAATGATGGCATATTATGAAAAGAATCTTTTGCCCAATCCATTTTTGCCCAAATTATATGTAATAATCAAGCTAAAGAAGGGTAATCTTATCTTCAACATTGCAATTTAAGGGACTGTAAAAAAAAGTGCATTTATAGTAAAAGTCATAAACTTTTTCTTGTATCATAAGGAAAGACAATAGGCATCTTTTTCTTTTTCCCCATCATAATGCCATTAATTACCAAATAAAAGAGTAATCTATCTTTAGATTGCAAGCATGAAAAGTTGCATTTACCACATGGGTTGTCAGAATGAAAAACTATTAACTTTTCATTTTGTCATAAATTTGTGGAAAAATAATGCTCTTTTCCCACCAGGTCAATTTTGTGTAAACATTGTTTCCGACCTTTTGGCTGACTAATTTACATCAGCGTCACACAAACCCGAACCGGGTACTAACTAAAAATGAAGTGCATATAGACTTAACTTTAAACTCAAAACATCATTTACACATTTGCTCACCTGATGACCACTTTCATTGTCGATATCAGGATCGGCAGATTTAGGGATATTGACATTTCTAGGCACGGGAACACTTCTATGATGCTTCTTCCCATATCTTTTAACTGAACTTGCTCTCAACACATCATCTTCTTTGGGCGCCTCTAATCGGTTTTAGTATCCTCAGGGGCTAATGCATTACATGCCACAGCTGGTGCATTGTGTTTTCCTTTCCTTTGGACTCTCTGTTCATTTTGTTGTCATCATATAGTCCTTCTGGATGATAGTTAGGCCTCATCTATATCAAACCAAAAAATCAGAAATTAATTTTCTATAAAAACATGAAAATTTTATAAGTTTTTTCTATAAAAAATAAGAACCTGAATTTTGTGGTCTTTAAGGAATGGATGATCAAAAGCTGGCTGGTGAGAGATGTGTACACAATCAATTTTATCCCCATCTGGGCTCTGTTCAAATCATGCAAATAATCAGTGATTTCATAATCCATCAACACTAATTTCACATGTAAGGACCAAAATGACCTAATTTACATCAAGAAAACCATCATTTGCAGAAGAAAAAACTATATTTTTTTACTACATTTTGCAGCCAAGATAAAAACATTTGTACAAAAATCATACTCTGCTATAACTCAAATGCTTTTTTGTAGCAGCATAACTTTACATGCTTACAAGTACTAAATTACTAATTTCAAATTTAGCTCTAAAGTAACCCAAAAAATAGATCTTTTTACTTTATTTTGCATCAAAAATTAAAACTCAAGCACAAATATCATAACTTGAAATGCTCACTGGTACTCATTTCACATTACCCTAAAGTAACCAAAAATTACACTCATCTTTTTACTATATTTTGCATCAAAAAATTAAACCTTAGTACAAAAATCATAACTTTAAATACTCATTAGTACTAATTCCACACTAGAGACCTAAAGTAAAAAACCATTTACTTAAAAGGGTGATAAAAAATTACCATTTCTTCAAAAAGGATTTTTTTTTATATAAATAAATTAAACCCAAAAATCAAAAACTTTAAATGCTCACTAGTACTAATTTCACATTACCCTAAAGTAACCAAAAAATTACACTCATCTTTTTACTATATTTTGCATAAAAATATTAAAACTTTGGTCTGCTAGTATACTAATTCATAACTAGATACTAAAGTTAAACAACCATTTACTTAAAAAGGGTACATAAAAAAAAACTTACCTTTCTTAAAAAAGATAAAAAAAATTAATAAATTAAACCCAAAAATCAAAACTTTAACACATAAACACCAACAAAAACTAATTATAAAAACAACCCAATAATCCAAATTTTACCTCAATGGTCTTAACAGGCTTTTTATTAAGTCTTTTCAAGTGCTTATTCACTTGCATCTTCTGTCTTGCAACTTTCTCAACTCTTAGAAGCGCAATGTTAGCAAACCCAGATCCATAACAGAAAACCAGCAGCAAACACCCATTAAAACCCTGTTGTGCTAACATGCGCATGTGCCATTTTTAAAAATCAATTGAGCTTCTAAAGCTGAAAAGGATTGGTTTTTTAGATACCCAATTGGCTAAAATGGTGAAGTGTTTTTGGATTTGAGTTCATGGGTTGTGGATTTTGAGTGATGAAGATGAACACACACACAGTGGAAACACACTGGAAAACACAGTTAGTGAGACATTTGCATTTGGTAGTGTGACCACTCACTTACTCTCTCTCTCTCTTTAGATTTCAAGATTCTCTTTAAACTTGAATTTGTTTTTATGCTTTGTGAAGTATTTAAGTCTTGACTGAGTGGAAGGTAAAAAAAGTGAAAAATATATTTTCTTGGGTGATTGGGTGAATTTGATGTTTTAAGTTTTAGGATAATTGTTGTAATTTATACTTTTGGAAGATATACGTGGTTTCAAAGTGAAAAATAGGGTCGGGTTCGCGTATTTATTTTAGCCTTGAGCCGGCTTTGACTCAATCCAAATTGACCCAACTCGAATTGACTCAAACCAACCAACCCGATCTGATTAACACCCCCTTAAATGCAATGATCACCAAACCAGAAACCCACCACCTCCACGTGAGTGTCACATCACCCTTAAACACACTACCAAACCTACCACTAAATAAGTGCTAGAAAAAATTACACATTTTGTCCTTATGGTTTATACCAAATAACATGTTTAGTCCCTATTTCATTTTAAGTACACTAGCCGTCTCTAATTTTGAAAGTCGTAACCCCGACCGTTCCTATTTTGGTGCGTGTTTAAGTCTCTTCGTGTGAGGGATACAGTCGTCTTTTCACGTTATTTTGATTATAGCAACCCGTCCCATTAATAAATACTTAACCCCCAATTTGAGTCAACAATTAAAAAAACCTATAACACACAAAATCCTCTCAATGGTAAGATGTTGGCGTCGTCGACATGCTATAATCAAAACCTCTTGGACAAATGCTCATCCAGGTCGTCGTTTCTATTCTTGCGCAATAGAGGTAAGATTTGATAACCTAAAAAAATGAATCATTTGATTAACCTTAATCAAATACAGTATTGAAGTAATTGCTTTTATAGATTGGGTTGATCCACCAAATGTGCATCGATCTGTTCAATTCATACTAGACTGACTAAGGGCTAAAACATGCATGTAGCTTTCATCCAGAGGGAATTGTCTAATTCAAGTTTTCAAAGCTTAAAAAGTACTTATTGGATTAGTTGGCTAGGGTTGTTTCAATTGTGTTTTTTACAGCTTGGCCTAGTTAAAATGTAAAGGTCAATTTGTCTTTTGTCTTTTGAGTATGTATGATGTATTTTGGGTTATAATGGAAAAAATGTTGCATTCTTCTTTGTTATAGATAGGATTCTTTGGAAATAATGACCAAAAATGGTTAAATTATCTGGTTGTGTAAAGAGTTTGTCTCATACTTTGGTTAGTTTGACTATTGAAAGTCAAACATGACCACAAACAAGAGTGTTATACTCTGGCTGTGTAAACAAGTTTGGGTAACTTTGGTTTGTTTGACTATTGAAAGTCAAACATGACCAAAAAAAGAGTGTTATAATCTGGTTATCTAAACAATCACAAATACACAAATGCATTGACTTTATGAAGGATTTATAAATCTAGCTAACTAATTTAGTCACGAGTGCGCATCTGATGGATATAGTTATGGCAAGTAGGTTAACACATATTAAATAAAGAAAGCGTACCTTTTGCGATTATTCTTGAATACAAAATGCGTCTAAAACAAACGCCTCTACAGTTGCTCACACAAACACGTCAATCAAGTATGTAAGAATTGCTAGTCTTACCCTCACGATCAAACACCCACGTGTCATTCAAAACCAAACGCACACCTTGCGTTCCCTTTTGAAGTCGAACCAATATAACAAACCCTAATTAGGTTTAAACCCTAATTCGTCACCTTGAGGAGTCACCAAACAATCACCACGCGTACCTTGAATTTGTCAAGCAATGAGTTCAAGCAAAATGGGAAAAATCCTAAACCCGCGGTTTATCGCCGCGGTTTAGGTTAAATCGCTGGAATCCAGCAATTTAAAGAGGCGGTTTAACCGAAATTACCCTTTTAGGTTTCGGCGATTTAGGGTTTAAAGGGAGAGAGAGAGCATCGAATTCCTTGGTGTTTTTTGGAGAGGATTGAATTTAAGAATGAGAGATATGGGGTGTGTTTATATAGGCACCCCAATACCCTAAATCTTGTAGGAAAAGATTAGTATAATTCCCATAATTAAAAACAAATCTTTCTCCTTCTTTTTTCTCTTCTCCCAACCGAACAAACATCCCTTCTAGACCTTTGTGGGTTTCGGCCAAACAAGGGGATCCACAAGGTTCGGGTTTTGTCCAGTTTAGTCCCTTGGTTCTATATTTAGAATATATTATATAATTAATTAAACTTGTAATTAAATTAAATATAACTATTTAAATATAAATCATGAAGTAAACCATACTTTTCGTATTTAACGTGTGTGCCCCCAATAGGCTCACGTGTTTCTAACGTATAACTTGCGAAACCGACTACCAAATTCCAACAGCTCCCACTTGGGAGGCGGAGTAGCAGGCTTGCAGATATACTGATAATTGGCAATGTCTAGCAAACACACACAATTACCTTTAAATTAGAAATACTTGAGATAATAGTTTCAAGAACAATCTCAGCTTATTAATGGTTATTTATTACTTGCTTTTATCATCTCTTTGTTCAGATACCTCTAAACCATGTATATAGATCATAACTCATTCCATATAGTTTAACCATTTAAATTCTCGTTATAGAAGTTAATTCAGATATACCAAATATAATTAAGAATCATCTTAAAATTACCCTTTGGGTGCGGCCACATAATTATCTGATTAATTCTGGAGAGGCGCCATGGTATCATTCTGTACATATAATGTGGAGGAACAAATTCTTTGTTGACTACAAGTGTTGTGGATGTTGGCGTCACATTATCACTTTGAAAAATAGCTTTTATAACTACCATATCACAGGACAATGTTTGTCTATAATTACAAAAAGTGATATTCACACATACAAAACTTGTTTGTATATCAAGTCTAAGGATGACTTATTAAAACCATTTTCGACATTTACTCATGACAAGGATCCAAAAGTAAATGTTCGAAAGTTGGGGTATCCAATATGCAACCCTTGTAAATACATATGAGTTTGGCGGGAACAATCCGTATATTCAAAGAATATAACCAACACTCACATTTGCCTTACATAACAATATTCTCATATTGTTAACCGACAATGGACATATTTAGAATGATAAAATCATTTAAGGATTAAACATGCAAATATATGATAACAATTATTATATGAATGAATATCAAATACCAAGTAATTTTATTCTTCAGAAAGTAAAATTTGTCTTACAATCCTAATTATCCAAATACTAAAACGATTATGCATGAAAAACTAATTAGTAAGTTGAAGTCTAATGTTTCCAACATTCTCAACTCTTTCTTTACAAGACAGCTAAATAGTTATCCGAGTAAACTTTTTGAATACTTGTTTCAAATTCATAAATTTGTAAATGATTTGAATGATATGATGAGTGTCGTATGTTTTATTTGCATACTATTGCAAGTATCACAGTATGGAAATGTGACAGTACCTTTAATGGGGTATTTAAAGTCAACAAGATACCTATCTCAGACAGTCATTTTTACATTTTCTTAAAATGTAAAGTATTCTTATTTTTTAATGTTCAATGCAACAATGCTCTTAGCTGAGCATATTTAGTTATTAGATTTATCATAAAAGATAAAATCCTACTTTAACTAGGATTGATTATTCCTCTAGCAATATTGGGTTACACAAACAAACAATATGCCTTTAGTATAATTAGTATAACATTTGTTTTAACATTCATCTAAATCACTCTTTAATTATATACTGTTGTCGTAGCTCATCTGCTCTTGTGCCAAAAGTATCAACCAGTCTCATATACAATATAAGATGTACATGATGAATCATTTGTTAAAAACACAAGGTTTCCATCCATGTATTAAATTATCTCAAGTGAAATATATCATTTAAAAACACATACGTTTATTTCATTAAACATTTATTTCAAAGTTCTTTGTTACATTTCCTAAATTCCCAAGTGAAGTTTCATTCCAATCTCAAGGATTAACATTTAGATGAAATGATACCTTCAATATGTTACACAACATATGACTTTTAAGGAAAAAACATGGTGCTCCCACTAGAGTCAGGTGTACTCAGGAGTTTATCTTAATTTGTCAGGAAACCATACTGTGATTAAACTTAGATCTAAGTACTAGTTGCTGATTCAATCCATACTTGGATTCTATTATCTTGTATACTTTATAAAGATTATTTTAAACTCATAACCTTTTGATTACACACCGTCCTCGCAAAAGGTAATCATAAAGAAAAGAGTTATAAAACTTAATTGTCATATTACAAATATAGACTCATAACCCTTTTGATTACACATGTCCTGCAGGTAATCATTAAGGAAAGAGTTATGATCCTTAATTCGCCATATTACATATTCAAGAAAACCTGTATGACAATTAATTATCTTTATATAATTAATGCGTGTATTTAAGAAAGATTTAATCATAGTCAATTGCTTGAGTAAGATTAAAAACTCTTGTCATCAATCAGGCATTAATATGTATACAATTTTGTCTTTATGAGCCTATCTTCAAAAGAAACTCATTCTTACCTTTCAGATTAATTGTTAGGTAAAAGACCAATAAAACTCAAAACTTTGATTGCCTTTTAAAGACTGCATCTTGTCATTCATAGTTCTAAGATATTTACCAGATTAAAGATGTGATAATCCATCTTATTAGTTAGCAGGCTTATTATGACCCTCTAACTTATATTCCTCAGCATTGATATTAAAATATCAATCAAGTGATGAGGCATCCATGCGGATTTATGAATGAGAGTTACATTATACTTTGGTTTGATATTTTCATGTTTAACCTTAGTATGACATTCACAAGTGGATTTAGAAGGTAATGTATTTTGTTCTTGAATCACTTCAAGATTTGTAGATGTTCCCACTTATTTTTGTAAGTAGAGAAAATTCTTTAAATACTAAGTATTTAAGCAATAAACACAAAACACATATTAGGTTCTCTTATCTAGTTTGTTAATAATATGCTTTATAAGATTTTAACAAATTTTAGAACTTTAATCAAGACATAATGGAATTCCTTCCAAGAACCCTAATTAGTGTTTGTAGCAAAACCCTAATTCTTGTATCACCCTTTAACCTAAAACCTTAGCAAAGGTTTGTGTTACGTCGAGCTATGAGGAACACCAAAACTACAATCTTCAAGCTAAGAAGTGTAGAAAAATCAAAAAGCCAAAAGCTTTTAGGGTTCGATTGGTTTGAGTGGAAAAACCAAAAATCCCTAAGGGTTTAGGGGTTTCAGTCGTGGGTTGTCTTGAATACCTTCTAGGTTTGAACTATATTGAGTGTATCCATGACACACATAATTTTCGTAACCTTTGATAATGGGAATCTTTTGGATCGTAGAGCAATTAATAGTTCATTGAGCAAAATCAATAGGAATATAGTTTTGTTTCAACCTATTTGAAATACCATAATAACGGTGGTATTCTAAGTATTGGAATTGTGGACTTCATCAGAATTCCAAAGATAATTAATTCTCTTTGGATCATAATACTTGTCATTTGGGGTCATAAGGCCAAATTGCATATTTAATATTTTCTAACCAAGTGCATGCTATAGTGTATTTCTTGAATAATACAAGAACCCTATGTTCATGTGTTCACAAGAAGACATAACTATTCAAGAATTATATGTTCATGTGTTTACAAGAAAACAGAACATGTCAAGTATACATTATAAGTCTTTGAATAATTCAAGGACCTCATGTTTATGTGTTAAACTAAGAGGTCTAACAAATGTTACTACATACTTTAGTTATTAAGGGGTTCCCAATTTGGAAAATTAATTTTTAAAGGACATTCCTATTATGTCTTAACTAGAAAACATAATTAAAGTAACTAAAGTAGTTATGAATGCAATCTCTTGAGTTCAATAGTAATTTCAAGTTAATTTCATACTTTAAAATTATGATTATTATTATTTAACCACAATTAGATTGACTAAAACATGTAGTCAAAATGTTGAAGTAACATTACATTATATAATGACATTTGAATGCAATAGGACAACAAACATCTTATATGTTTAAGTCCTAGTAGATTTATTAGTTTTCTTACCTTGTGGTCAAAAGAAACCAATAATATGTTGTTCCTTGCACACACTTTAAAATTTCTCTCACTTGTGTAAGGTACAACATCATATTATGAAGACAAATAACACAACATGTGCTTGATTGTGTAAACAATATGATAATGTCATAGATATTATAGGTAGATTTAGAACAACCATAATGTTTAATAAGGAATTTTGGATTATTATTCTATAGATAACGTTTCAGAAAGCAACATCAGAAATGCAACGTGTTATCTATAAAATAAAATGCAATTTTCCTTAAACTATGGTCGTTCATATTCGGAAAGTAATGAATTATTTCAAAGCAGGTTCAAAATAATATGGGTGACTATCAAGGAAATAAATCTCGTAGCTCCCACTGAAATTAACAACCTTACATGAATGTCATTTCAGTAATAAAAACGCAATGCTCCCACTGGATTTGTCAACATTGTAAGTGTTACATTACTAGTAGAAAGCAAATAGCAATTTATTAACTTTAATCTCCTTATAATGCCTATAAGTAGCAATGTACTTAGCATTGAATAGGTATTATAAATGTTCTTACTTATGTAGATGGAGGGAATAGCCATTCTTGCTTTCTTTTAACTTGATATGAGCACGCACTACTCCTTTATAGTCTACCATAGCAACAATTTGGTATTTAGCACTTTAAAGAATGTGAGTCTAAGAAAAAGCATCTAGCAAATATGCTAGTAAATTTCTTTACTCATTGCGGTTTAAACTCATACATCGTGACAAGTGCAAGATGTCATTATTTGGTAGCTATAGACAAAATGTTCTCTAGTTACACAAATATTTTATCTTTCAATTATTTCATGACCGAAAAAGGTGTATGCAAAATAGTAATGTGAGTTTTAAATTAATTGAGGAAAATTCAAATTATAACCATATGTTAGTTTTGTCTACTAAGGAGAAAATCTAAGGGAGTAGTGTCACTCTTCTTACCAGGAAATGAGAGATGTTTGTCTTTTCAAAGTAATCCAAAACTTTTGGTTTACGAAGTATGTTGCAGACTACACATTAATCAGACCATAGAAAGTTAATTTTAGTATTTTCGATAATTAAATTTTTATCTAGAAATTAACTACCCAATTAAATTACTATTTAAGACTAGATCACAACTTGACCTCACATTGTTTAATCCTGAGGCTGACAGTGAGAAAACAAGTAGGGCAAGTGGTAAACGACGATCGTTAATTGCATAAAAATGCAACCATAGACTTATGAGACGGTCAAGACATTAATTCGACAAGGTTAGTAATAATGTCAAGAGCATGTTTAGTTCTCATCTTATGCCTCTGGTCCAAGGTCTGGCCAAGCATACTCAAATTAAGTCGACCAAGCAAGAACATGCAAAAATCGCCAGAGGTCTGACCAGTGAGCAAAATTCGCCATGGGTTTGGAATGACCCTGAGGTCTGACCAGAGAGGCCAAACCAACTGCACGTGTTCTTGGTTGGGTGGCATTGACTTAAAATTTTCAAAGGGGTATGCACATAAATGTGTTAAAAACGTGTACAAAGAGGCATGCAAAACAACTTTGTAGCACTAATTTTTAAAAACCTTTAATAATGACACTGTAGTGACATGCCATAGTTATAACACCCCGTGTTTTCAAGTCATTGACGACGTCGATAAATCTACTATTTATTTTTAGTGTTGTACGCGTTTGCTTTTAATTTCATGTATTAAGTAAAATCGCGTAAGCTAAAAATTAGCGTTCAATGTAAACGGGCATCAAACAATTAAACGTTACATTTAACCAAGTATTAAATATTTATTTTGAGATTAATTATGGGTCTTTGGTTCATTTTATTTTGTCTCGGATACGTAAAGTGTATACGTTTCGCGTAAATTTAAGTTTAGGCATTTCCGGAAATCCACAAAAATTATTCTACGCTTCAATACAATTACCTCCCACGATGTTCACCGATACCCAAAGTTTTATTAAATTTTACCCAAGTTAATATCATATGTCACTTTGTACACAAGAAAAAACAACCAAGACATAAACATGTACAAATGAACACTTTTATACAAAATCTTCAAGTTATAACTTAAATATATTCCTAGTTACTTTGTAATTATCTAAAGATTCTAGAAGCCACTCCCCCCTCCTAAACCTATAGCATACATAACACACATGGGGACATAGAGCACACAAACTACACAAGTTGGTCCTGTACTTTATATCTTCATTAAAACTTAGTCATGTTATGTTCCATGTGACCATAACCTTCCAAAGAAACCTCCCTTTGTTTTTTTTTTTCTCCAAGACTTCATACTTACACATTTGACAGCTTTTTATATCATATATACAAGTATTCAAGGAGATATAACCACACACATTTCAAAACACTTAACCAAAATCATTTTGTTCTCCCTTTTCTTTTGTTAGGCTACGATAACTATCACCCTTCATAAATAATCCATACAAAATTTTTCTACAACATATACAAGCCACATCAACATCATTCCTAGATATACTACGTATTTGCAAGGCCTCTGATTAACCATTTGCATGTGTGATGCAGAAAGGCAAGCCAGGATTTTAAATTGGGAAAATTGGGTTTTCTTTATTGCTAGCTAGTGATTAAAGTATAATCAAGGGGTTTAGAATATTTATCATATCATTGTTCATCATAAGGTTATCTAAATCTCTTTATAACTTACATTTGTTATTTTATGCATATATGAACTCTATATAGTGAAATCACCATTAGGATGCTCTTAAACATGTAAAAAATGGATTTTTACTTGTTGTCATTGTTTTGTACACTTCTTATTTATATAGTGTTGTTGTTAAAAATCTTGTTACTAATCGATACATAAGTGTTTTACCATCTCTTGGTTAAGCATAAAAAGTGTATGTACAAGATTAGGGTTTTTAAGGTTTATTTAAAAAGCTACAAGTAAAAGTGTTGTAAATAACTTACTAATCTTGTTAATCTTGTTTCATGGACTTTTGTTTATGTTATATGAATACTAAAATAAGGTTATAATGGAAGTATAACTCTTGTACACACTTGGTTAATGTATAAAAAGTTCATATGTAAACTTGTTAAATTAGGGTTTCTTTAATAAGTTTTGATTAAAAGTGAGATTAAGACCTTGTTAACTTGGACAAATGGACAAACTATGGACTTATGGACTTTATTATATATATGACTTATGATATAAAGTGAGGTGGAAGACTTGTGGTAAATTTACAAAGGTAAAAAGTTATAAAAACAAGCCTTATAAAAAGTATACATATAGAACATAAAGGGGCTGTTTGGATTTCGAATTTCAAACAGTGAGTTTGATGTTTTATAAAGATAATACACCTCACGACAATTCCAAAAAGATAAGAAACTCGAAAAACGGATTAATAACGAAAAAGATACGCTAATTACGAGTTATACGTTAATTAAACGGGTTTATAAAATAACTTTTATAAAAATTATACAAAACAGAAAGTTTGATGTTTTTAACAGATTATACACATTTCTAGGATTCCAAAATGAAAAGAATCATAATTTTTTGATTAAAAACGAATAAGTTATGAATTACGCGAGTTTATATACTTAAAATGTATAAAAATACGTTTATAAAAAGTTACTGTTCATTACAGAAACATTAATTTTTGTAAACCTCATAAATAAATAGAACTTTCAATTACGAGATGTGCTAGAAAGGAATCGCTAATAACCGGGAAATATAAACAATTAAAATTACGACGTCTACGGGTTTTACGATAACTAGAAACTATAAAAATAACTTTATAACTGGTGTGAACAGTAAAAATTACTGTTCATCAGGGGACTAAAAATATGAAAATATCAAATATTAATAACTCGTCTTAATACGAAAACGTGGACATAAGAAACGCAAAAAACGGACTTGAAACGCGAAAGTTACGCCAGTTTTACTAAAACGGAAATTATAAACGTTTTAACTTATTAAACACAATTTACCAAACAATTAGATCGATGGATTAGCTATATAGAATGATATTTGATAGTAGTTACCCAATGCTGATTAGTACTTATACGACCTTAAATTAAATAGGTGCATCTGACGATTTGCGTGAAACGCATTATTTGTGATATACTTGATATTCGTACTCAAGGTTTCATAGCCCACGTTTTACATGATTTGTTTTACAAGTTTTGGGGGTGAGAAACATGCAATGCTTTATAATTGGACACAAGTGGTTAAGTTTTATATTATGATTACGTGTTGCCTAAGTAGCGATAACCCCAGTTGAGCCTATTATCATGAACTGTCAATCGCTGAGTGTGAGCGCGAATGTTATAAATAGATCTATTGAGATTGACATCCCCGTTCGGGTGATTATCTATCACCGGGCAAACGAACGTATACCATGTCGAATATAGGATGTTGCGGGTTAGAACATCCAATCCACGGGTAAGGTAGGCACATTTATTTGGTATTTCATTTCTGTCGAGTTTTCAGTTCATGAGCTTTAGGACCCAACGTAATTACATTTATATGATGTCTGCATCTGTTGCATTATCATACACTTGGGAAATCTTGTGGTCCTACAATATATGATTTATCAAACCTATGAATTCACCAACATTATTGTTGACGTTTTAAAGCAATGTTTTTCAGGAGATCAGTAAGCATAAGGTGCCAAGGATACATTGGTGATTTTGTTTTGGGATGTCATGCTAAAGATATGGTTGCATTATGTTTTGGGAAACTCATGTGTTGTGAACCAGTATCTTTGTAATAATAACAATGAACAAGTTAAAGCTTCGGGCTATTTGTATCAAACATTTGTTAAATCCAATGTATCAGTTTTAAAATGACTTTTTGGTCGTTCTATATATATATCTTGTGTTATTGATCTGAGAAGTAACACGCCCCGGACCCTTATTCCGCTGCGACCCAATTTGGGGGTGTTACAGATTGGTATCAAGAGCCAAGGTTATAGAGAACCAGGTCAAATGTTTTTGCTGGACTATAACCGTTTTCAAACATCGAATTCATACAAAGGGGTTTTACACGGGACATACATATGTGCATACATTCATGCATACACTACTTGTTGCATTAGTTGGTTGGACTAGATGCATTCATAATTGATATACATGTTATGATATAAATGTATATTACTATAAGAGTCTTATATTAAATACTAATATAAGCTATTTTGAATTTTCAGATTCAGTCATGTCAGATTCGGATGAATCGGGGGTTACATACACGGAGGTTTCCAGCCCATTTGAGGGTTTATCAGACATAGGATCACCGAGAGCCGATGATCACGAGTACCTTGAGCTGCCTTGGATGCCAGAGGACCCATACGTGGAGGCCGCTCTTCAGGCCCCACCCTCTCCAGATTACGTGCCTGGCCCTAAGGAGCCAGAGCAGGCACCACCTTCGCCAGATTATGTTCCAGGCCCAGAGCATGCTGATGATGAGATTGTTGCTGAGGATCAGCCATATGCTGAGGATGCCTCACCCACTGCTCAGTCACTGGACTATGTCCCAGAGTCCGATCCTGAGGCGGACCCGAAGGAGGATGACGATGAGGACCCCGAGGAGGATCCTGTTGACTATCCTGCTGATGGAGGAGATGATGGAGACGATGAGGATGAGCCATCAGAGGAGGATGAGGATGATGATGTTGACATAGAGACTGATGAGGAGGAGGAGGAGCACCCAGCTCCTGCCGACTCTGTAGTTGTTGCTTTACCAGTTGCTGATCAGGCCCCATCTGCGGAGGAGACAGAGCCGTTCGAGACTGATGAGTCTGCGGCCACACCACCACCACACCCTGCATATCGTGTGACAGCTAGGATTTCTATTCCAGCTCTAGTACCTACACCAGTATGGTCTGATGTAGAGGTTGCCAGACTTCTCGCTATATCTACTCCACCATCATCACCGCTCTCTCCATGATCTTTACCACTTCCCCATATACCTTCTCCACCACTACCAGTATCATCACCAATGCCTGTGTTATCTCCAACACCACCTCTTAGCCCTATTCGTTCATTGGGCTATCGAGCTGCTATGATCCGGCTGAGAGCTGAGGCCGCATCTACTTCCCATTCTCTACCATTACCACCACCCTTCATACTCTCCCCCACCAGATCAGATGCACCATCATCAGGGATACCACCACCCTTGCCCATATCAGTTCCTACTTCATCACCACCATTGCTACTACCCTCTGCTAGTCGTAGGGAGGACAGACCCGAGGTTACCTTACCACCTCAGAAGAGGTTACGTATCGCTCTTGGTCTTAGATACGAGGTAGGATAGAGCTCATCTGCTGCTACTGCTAGACCGGCTAGAGGTCTTAGGGCAGACTATGGATTTGTAGCTAACTATAGGATATGGGATCACCGACTCATGGGATGAGATAGTTGAGACCCTGTAGGGGGCACCAGATAGTACTGACACGGAGTTGGGTTGACATATGACAGTATTTGAGACTAGGGTTAGGCAAGACATGGATGAGATTTATAAGAGGTTAGACGATAACCAGAGTCAGAGACAGCTATTGGCTGGTCGGCTCAATATGTTGTTTAGAGACAAACGAGCACATGCATATACACGTCATCTGATAGAGACAGAGGCTAGATTGTCCTGAGATGCTTAGAGGCGATCGATGGATGCGAGTGATCTTGCCCGCGGAGAGGTTATGTCACTGCGCACTACCGTACTGGGTCAGATGTCAGAGCATTACTACGAGTTGCATGATCGTTGATCACAGGTGGAACAGGTTGTGATTCAGTGATGCTAAATGAATAATAGGAGATATGCAGTAGTATGAGAGAGTTCGAGGACAGTAATAATACCCAAAACAACAGCTTATAAAGACATTGATTGTGATGCAAAAGTCATTACAGGGATAGTGACCACACTACAGGGACAGGTGACAGCACTACGGGATAGGTTTACCGCACTACAGGGACAGCAGGGACCCGTTGGAGGTCCTGCACAGCCAGAGCTGCCAGAGGAGGCTGGTAGCAGTTCATAGATTAGATCATGTTATGGCTAGTCATTTTGTATATAGCCTACTAAGTATTACGGGTTCAATCCGGCTCGTAATGCTTTTAGGTTGTTATGTTTATTTTGTAACTAATCATTATGATCATTTTGTATCTGAACCATTCAGTTGTTTTCCAAATTTATATATGGAATGGGGCTGTATTGTGTCACGTTAAATCGAATTTGTTTATGAATGAATGTCTGATTTGATTATATCATTGTTGATTTTACAATTTAGTTGTATATTTCACTGGGTGATGTGATCTCACTTTATTTATCTGTATATGTCATGTTCCTGATTATGATTTTATGAATCTAACGGGTATTGTATTTTCCTTGTGATTGAAGTAAATGGCACCAAAACGTGCCACAAGGTAACATCGGTCACAAAACAACCCAGCCCCAACAGCAACCACCACCACAATTGGTCACTAATGCCCTAACCGCTGACAATGATTGACCAAGGTGTCATCTGCTGCTTTCTGGCAACTGTGATGCAAACACGAAGGCGATGATAACCATACTTAAGGAACGGGTGGCAGAAGGACTTGAACGCGTGGGGGGGGGTTGTTGAGAGTACACTTACACAAGACCTTTTGAAGTGCAAACTATTATTTCAAAGGCACTGAGGGAGTTGTTGAATTAACTCAATGGTTCGAAGGATGGAGACTGTTTTCTGCATAAGCAACTGCTCTGTGGAATCAGATTAAGTTTTCCACTTGTAACTCTTTAGAGGTGCTCTAACAATGTGGAATTTCCCAGTTATGACTGTCATCATGTTGTTGCATATTGCAATGACTTGGGGCCGATCTGAGAAATGAAAATGATGACAAGTAATGTCAGGAATGAGATGAAAGCTCGAGCTGAATTGTAGAATTTACAAAGTGAGGGTATGATGTGATTAGGGGTCAACCAACAGTTTCAAGAACTAGCATGTGTGTGTTAGGCGTTTCCTGAGGAGTCTGACAAGATTGAAAGGTACGTCGGCGGATTGCCCGACATGATCCATGGAAATATTGTAGCATCAAAGCCAAAACCTGCAAGGGCATGTGAAATGCCACTGAAACTAATAGATAAGAAAGGCAGCACCATTGTGATTGCAGGCTGAGAAGAAAAGGAAGTTTGAGAAAAACACTTCTCGAAAAACAATGAAAACAACAACCAACATAAACAAGGGCAGAACCACTGGCAGGGCTTTATACTGCAGGATGGTGAAAAAAGAAGCCATACGAGGGATCTAACTCTTATGCGCTAATGCAACTATCACCACGACGGTCCGTGTGCTCCAAAATGCCACAAATGCAACAAATTTGGCCATTTTGCCCGTGACTGTAGGAGTGCGGGAAATGCCAACAATGCTATACAAATCAGAGAGGCCTCTAGGTCAGGCCAGAAAACCTACTTACTTCGAGTGTAGAGTTCAAGGACATTTCAAGAGGGAATGTCCAAAGCTGAAGAACAACAAAAACCTTGGAAATCAGTTGGTAATGACAGGGCTCCAGCCAAAGTGTATGCGGTGGGACATGCAGGGACAAACCCAGACTCCAACGTCGTGACGGGTACGTTCCTTCTCAACAACCGCTATGCTTCTATATTATTTGATACTGGTGCCGATAGGAGTTTTATGTCTACTGCATTTAGTTCCCAAATTGATATCACACCATCTACCTTAGATCACTACTTATGGATGGCGACACTAGCTGACGGGAGAATAATTGGGTTAAACAATATCCTTAGGGGTTGCACATTAAATCTCCTGAACCACCCATTCAACATAAATTTAATGCCCGTAGAACTTGGTAGTTTCGACGCTATAATTGGTATGGATTGGTTGGCAAAGTACCAAGCAATCATTGTGTGTGCCGAGAAGATCGTTCGTATCCCCTGGGGAAATGAAACATTAATTGTTCACGGTGACGGAAGCAACCGGGGACACGAGGCTCGTCTGCACATTATCTCGTACTCCAAAACACAAGAATACATGCTAAAAGGATGTCCAGTCTTTTTGGCACATGTTACTACAAAGGAGGTTGAAGACAAGTCGGAGAAGAAGCGACTTGAGGAATGTTCCATAGTATTTTTTTTTGAGTTTTCCTAAAGGGATTTCCTGAGGATGTTGGGTCTTCCTCCGCTCGACATGTGGAATTTAAATCGATTTGTTCTGGTGTTGCACCGTAGCTCGGTCGCCTTATCACGATTGGCACCTTCCGAAATGAAAGAGTTGTGGAGCAGGGTCTAGTAACAAAAAGAACTATATGACAAAAGGCTTTTAAGGGTGGGGGGTGGGGGGGGGGGGGGGGGGGGGGGGGGGGGGGGGGGGGGGGGGGGGGGGGGGGGGGGGGGGGGGGGAGGGGGGGGTGGGGGGGGGGGGGGGGGGGACCTAAGTTCCTCACCCTGGGGAGCTCCGGTCTTGTTTGTCAAGAAGAAGGACGGATCGTTTCGAATGTGCATTGATTACCGGGAATTGAACAAACTGACGGTAAAGAACCGTTATCCGCTCCCAAGAATTGATGATTTATTTGATCAGCTTCAAGGGTCGAGTGTCTACTCGAAGATCGACCTAAGGTCGGGTTATCACCAACTGAGGGTTCAAGAAGAAGACATTTCGAAGACTGCTTTTAGAACCCGTTACGGCCATTATGAAATTCAAGTTATGATTGTTTGTTTTGACCAAAAGGACCTACCGTATTCATGGACCTTATGAATTGGGTGTGCAAACCATATTTGGATAAATTCATAATTGTCTTTATTGATGATATTCTGATATATTCAAAAAACAAGCAAGAACACGAAGAGCACCTTAAGCTAATCTTAGAATTGCTTAAGAAACAGGAGTTGTATGCCAAATTTTCCAAGTTTGTATAAAAATATAAAAAATAAAAAAATTTTGGATTCCCAAAGTATAGTTCCTGGTCACGTGATTGATAATGAGGGCAGTCAAAGTGATTGGTACACTGCACAATTTTTGCTTCAACAGTTGAAACACTGCTTTTTGTTTATCACCCCACTCAAACTTGACCTTCTTCTGGGTGAGCTTGGTCATAGGTTTGGCGATGACCAAGCTCACCCAGAAGAAGGTCAAGTTTGAGTGAGGTGATAAACAAGAAACATCTTTTCAACTGTTTAAAGCAGAAGTTGTGCTTGTGCACCAATCCACGTGAATGCCCTCACTATCAATCACGTGACCAAGGAACTATACTTTGGGAATCCAAAATTCACACTTAGAAAATTTGGCATACAACTCCTCTTTCTTAAGCAATTCTAAGATTAGCTTAAGGTGCTCTTCGTGTTCTTGCTTGTTCTTTGAATATATCAGAATATCATCAATAAAGACAATCACGAATTTATCCAAATATGGTTTGCACACCCGATTCATAAGGTCCATGAATACGGCAGGTGCGTTTTGATCAAAAACAAACGGGCATAAATTGAAATTCTAATAGGCCGTTAACGGGTATCTACAAGCTAGTTTCGAAATGTCTTTTCTTGAAACCCTCAGTTGTGATATCCCGACCATATAGGTCGAATCTTCGAGTAGACACTCGACCCTTGAAGCTGATCAAATAAATCATCAATTCTTGGGAGCGGATAACGGTTCTTTACCGTCAGTTTATTCAATTCCCGGTAATCAATGCACATTCGAAACGATCCGTCCTTCTTCTTGACAAACAAGACCGGAGCTCCCCAGGGTGAGGAACTAGGTCTTATAAAGCCTTTGTCAGATAGTTCTTTTAGTTGCTCCGACAACTCTTTCATTTCAGAAGGTGCCAATCGATAAGGCGCCCGAGCTACGGGTGCAGCACCAGGTATCAAATCGATTTGAAATTCCACTTGTCGAGTCGGAGGAAGACCCGGCAAGTCCTCAGGAAAGACTTCAGGAAAATCTCGAACTATTGGTACATCCTCAAGTCGCTTCTTCTCCGACTTGTCTTCAACCTCCTTTGTAGTAACATGTGCCAAAAAGACTGGACATCCTTTTAGCATGTATTCTTGTGTTTTGGAGTACGAGATAATGTGCAGACAAGCCTCGTGTCCCCGGTTGCTTCCGTCACCGTGAACAATTAATGTTTCATTTCCCCAGGGGATACGAACGATCTTCTCGGCACACACAATGATTGCTTGGTACTTTGCCAACCAATCCATACCAATTATAGCGTCGAAACTACCAAGTTCTACGGGCATTAAATTTATGTTGAATGGGTGGTTCAGGAGATTTAATGTGCAACCCCTAAGGATAGTGTTTAACCCAATTATTCTCCCGTCAGCTAGTTTGACATCATAATAGTGATCTAAGGTAGATGGCGTGATATCAATTTAGGAACTAAATGCAGTAGACACAAAACTCCTATCGGCACCAGTATCAAATAATATAGAAGCATAGCGGTTGTTGAGAAGGAACGTACCCGTCATGACGTTAGAGTCTGGGTTTGTCCCTGCATGTCCCACCGCATACACTTTGGCTGGAGCCCTGTCATTACCAACTTGATTTCCACGGTTTTTGTTGTTCTTCAGCATTGGGCACTCCCTCATGAAGTGTCCTTGAACTCCACACTCGAAGCAAGTAGGTTTCTAGCCTGACCCAGTGCCCTCTGATTGTTAGCATTGTTGGCATTTCTCGCACTCCTACAGTCACGGGAAAAATGGCCAAATTTGTTGCATTTGTGGCATTTTGGAGCACACAGACCGTCGTGGTGATAGTTGCATTTAGCGCATAGGGGTTTAGATCCCCTGTATGGCTTTTTTTCACCAATCCTTGCAGTATAAACCCTGCCAGTGTTCTGTCTCTTGTTTTGTTGTTGTTCATTTTGATTGTTTCGAGAAGTGTTTTCAAACTTCCTTTTGTTCTCAGCCTGTCTTTCAGCAATGGTGCTGACTTTCTTTTCCATTAGTTCAGTGGCCATTTCAACAGCCTTTTGCATGGTTTTCAGCTTTGATGCTACAATATTTCCATGGATCATGTCGGGCAATCCGCCGACGTACCTTTTAATCTTGTCAGACTCCTCAGGAAACATCCTAACACACAGCAGTGCTAGTTCCTGGAAAAGTTAGTTGTACCCTATCACATCAGTACCCTTCACTTTCAAATTCCATAATTCAGCCTTGAGCTTTTTCATCTCATTCCTTGGACAGTACTTGTCAGTCATTTTCTTTCTCATATCGGCCTAAGTCATTGCATATGCAGCATCATGACTGATAGTCATAACATAGGAATTTCACCATGTTAGAGCACTTGCTAGAAGAGTACAAGTGGAAAACTTAATCTGGTTTTCCATAGAGCAGTTGCTTATGCGGAAAACGGTCTCCATCCTTTCAAACCATTAAGTTAATTCAATAACTCCTTCAGTGCCTTTGAAATATAGAGGTTTGCACTTCATAAAGTCTTGGTAAGTGCATTCTCGAGCAACGCGTTCAGTCCTTCTGCCACCCGTTCCCAAAGTGTGGCTGTCATCGCCATTCCTGTTTGCATCTCGTGCTGCCAATGCGGCAGTGACACCATGGTCAATCATTGTCTGAAGTTGGGCATTAGTAACCGATGTGGTGGTGGTTGTTGTTGGGGCTGGGGTTGTTGTGACCGGTGTTGACCTTGTGGCTCGTTTTGGTGCCATTTTCTTCAATCACAAGAAAATACAATACCCGTTAGATTTCATAAAATCATAACCATGACATGACATATACATGATAAATAAAGTGAGATCACATCACACAGTGAAATATACAACTAAATTGTAATCAACAATGATATAACCAAATCGACATTCATTCATAAACAAATTCGATTACAAACGTGACATAATACAACCATTCCATATATAAATTGAAAAACATACATGATTGGTCCAGATACAAAATGATCATAACATTTAGGTTACAAAATAAACATAACAACCTAAAGCCTTACTAGCCGGGATTAAACCCGTAATACTTAGTAGGCTATATACAAAATGACTAGCCATAACATGATCTAATCTATGAACTGCTACCAGCCTCCTCTAGCAGCTCTGGCTGTGCAGGACCTCCAGCGGGTCCCTGCTGTCCCTGTAGTACGGTAACCTATCCCTATAGTGTTGTGACCTGTCCCTGTAATGCTACCACCTGTCCCTGTAGGGTTGTCACCTGCCCCTGCAAGGTGGTCACCTGTCCCAGTAGTAGAGCCACCTCTCTCTGTAGAGACTGCATAACTGTCAATGTTTGTATAAGCTGTTGCTGTCAGGTACGATCAGTTGTCCTCAACTCTCTCATCTCTGCAGACCTACTATGGTCTGCCTTCAGCATCTCTGAAGTCACAGCCTGTCTCCTGTGATCAGCATCATGCAACTCTCTGATCTTTGACATCTGACCCAGTACGATAGTGCGCAATGACATAACCTCTCTGCGAGCAAGATCACTCGCATCCATCGATCGCCTCCAAGCCTCTCAAGACAGTCTAGCCTCTGTCTCCATCTGATGACGTGTATATGCATGTGCTCGTCTATCTCTAAACAACATATTAATCCGACCAGCCAATAACTATCTCTGACTCTGCTCATCGTCTAACCTCGAATAAACATCATCCGTGTCCTGCCTCACCCTAGTCTCAAATGATGTCATATGTCAACCCAACTCTGTGTCAGTACTAACTGGTTCCCCCTGCAAAGTCTCAACTATCTCATCCCTCGAGTCGGTGATCCCATATCCAACCTCTCTCTCCGGATCACGCCTGATCTCCCTATCTATAGTAGCTACAAAGCCATAGTCTTCCCTAAGACCTCCAGCTGGTCTAGCAGCAGCAGCAGATGAGCTCTCTCCTACCTCGTATCCAGGACCAAGAGCGATACCTAGCCTCTTCCGAGGTGGTAAGGTAACCTTGGGTCTGTCCTCCCTACGACTAGCAGAGGGTAGTAGCAATGGTGGTGATGAAGTAGGAACTGATATGGGCAAGGGTGGTGGTATCCCTAATGATGATGTATCTGGTCTGGTGGGGGAGAGTATGAAGGGTGGTGGTAATTGTAGAGAATAGGAAGTAGATGCAGCCTCAGCTCTCATCCGGATCATCGCAGCTCGATAGCCCAATGAACGAATAGGGCTAGGAGGTGGTGCTGGTGATAACACAAGTGAGGGTGGTGATAGTGGTAGTGATGGAGAAGGTATCTGGGGAAGTGGTGAAGACCATGAGGAGAGTGGTGATGATGGTGGGGTAGATATAGCGAGAAGTCTGGCAACCTCTACATCAGACCATAATGGTGTAGGTACTAGAGCTGGAATAGAAATCCTAGTTGTTACACGATATGCAGGGTGTGGTGGTGGTGTGTCCGCAGACTCATCAGTCTCGAACGGCTCTGTCTCCTCCGTAGATGGGGCCTAATCAGTAGCTGGTAAAGCAACAACTACAGAGTCGGCAGGAGCTAGGTGCTGCTCCTCCTCCCCCTCATCATCAGCCTCGATGTCCATGTCATCATCCTCATCATCCTTTGATGACCCCTCCTCGTCATCTTCGTCATCTCCTCCATCAGCAGGATAATCGACAGGATCCTCCTCGGGTTCCTCATCGTCATCATCCTCCGAGTCCGCCTCAGGATCGGACTCTGGGACATAGTCAGGTGACTGAGCAGTGGGTGAGGCATCCTCATCACCTGTTTGATCCTCAGCAACAATCTCATCATCAATATGCTTTGGGCCTGGAACATAATCTGGCGAAGGTGGTGCCTGCTCTGGTTCCTTAGGGCCAGGCACGTAATCTAGAGAGGGTGGGGCCTGAAGAGCGGCCTCCACGTATAGGTCCTCTGGCATCCAAGGCAGCTCAAGGTACTCGTGATCATTGGCTCTTGGTGATCCTATGTCTAATAAATCCTCAAATAGGCTAGAAACCTCCGTGTATGTAACCCCCGATTCATCCGAATCTGACATGACTAAATCTGAAAATTCAAAACAGCTTATATTAGTATTTAATATAAGACTCTTATAGTAATATACATTTATATCATAACATGTATATCAATTATGAATGCATCTAGTCCAACCAACTAATGCAACAAGTAGTGTATGCATGAATGTATGCACATATGTATGTCCCGTGTAAAACCCCGTTGTATGAATTCGTTGTTTGAAAATGGTTATAGTCCAGCAAAACATTTGACCTGGTTCTCTATAACCTTGGCTCTTGATACCAATCTGTAACACCCCCAAATTGGGTCGCAGCGGAATAAGGGTCCGGGGCGTGTTACTTCAAGATCAATAGCACAAGATATATAAGAACGACACAAAAAGTCGTTTAAAATGATACATTGGATTTAATTGAAAGACTTAATACAAAAGCATATAGCTTTACTTGTTCATTGTTGAATATTACAAAAGTTGACAATACATTTCCCCAAATATGATGCACCTAAATCTTTAAGCGTGCAATCCAAAATATAACCCAATGCATCCTTGGCATCCCATGCCTATTGATCTCCTGAAAACATTGCTTAAAAACGTCAACAATGTTTGGTGAATTTCATAGGTTTTGATAAAATATAATTGCAGGACCGCATGACTTTTTGTGATAATGCAAACTCATGCAGTTCACACCAAAACAATAGATTACATTTTACACTAGCTCATGACATGAAGCTCGACTATATTTCTTACAATTAAAATTTATATTGCTATTTACGCCCATCCGGATGTTACCCTTAAAATCCAAAATTCGAATGCTTTATCGTATCGTTCTTGGTGATAGTCTGGTCAACCGAAACGGAGGTGTTTCCCGGATTAGATCTATTACATAAACTTTCTCTTGGTCATACATAATGTAATTCCCAATACATCTATGCAATTGACAGTGCATGACATGGGACTTAATTCGGGTTATTGCAACTTAGGCAACTTATATCAATTCATTGCGTCATATTTATAAAATCAAAGCATGTTTACCCCATAGTTTAATCATTGAAATCGTAAAAAATGTGGGGCTATGAATCACCTTGAGTTTAGTTAATCAAATATCGCAGATATAGCGTCACGAAAAAGCTCGAATGGCAACTAAATTATAATAGGTCGGTATAAGTTACCGAGTACTTGACTTAAAATCTTCTAGTTGTTTACATTGTTACTATGTTTCGGGCTATCATAATTAAAGAGGTCATGACATGACGTTCGAGGAGTTAGGAACTTTAAATCGTAAATAAACATCTCGTCGAAAGCCATCCGAAGAAGGCATATTATGAAACTCCCTAAGTATTTAGTACTTTGGTAACCACGTAATATTCATCTAGCTCAATCACCAAACTAATGATTTTGGTAAAATTGTGTTTAATAGTAAAAACGTTATAATTACCGTAGTAAAACTGGCGTAACTTTCGCCGTTTTAAGCCCGATTCTCGGTATATTATGCCAATCTTTTCGGTATTAGGAGAGTTATCATAATTGACATTTTCGATATTTTGATCTTCTGGTGAACAGTAACTTTTACTGTTCACATAAAGTTGTGCTTTATAAAAATTTGTATTTTTGGTCGTAAAACCCGTAAAAAATGTCGTTATTTTATTCGTTATGGCTCGTTTTTAACTGATTTCTTTCGAGGTCGTTCTCGTTTTTGAAAGTTCTATATTTTTTGGGAGGTTTACAAATATAACTTTCTGTAATGAATAGTAACTTTATAAAAATAGTTGTATAAAAGTATTAATTTGTCGTAAAACTCGCGAAAATCATAACGTGTTCGTTAATATTGAAAATTTAGATTCTTATCCATTTTGGAATCCATAATATATGTTATAATTGTTAAATATATATTCATTGCGGTTTATAATTTTATAAAATGTTTTGATAAAAATTTACTTACGACTTCGTTTTTATGTATAACTCGTTTTTAACGTACTTTTTCGTTATTAATCCGTTTAACAGTTTCTTACTTTTTTCGGAATCGTCGTGATGGAAATGTATTATCTTATAAAAATTTAAAATGGAATTTGTCTTATCCACGGGAATTTTGGACATGAAGTTTGTATTCTCGTTCATAAGTCCAAAATCAACTTTGTTTCTTTATTTGCCACTTAATATTCTTTTAACATTAATTTTATATGTCATATAGGTCATAATTTGATATATAATAATATGTTCCATTTGTCCATCCAAGTTCTCATGTGTCCAAATTGTATAAAGTCCATTTATATCCTTACAAACACAACTTTAATATTTATCATAATTTACTTGTTTTACATATGGCGGACTTTTATATAATTAACCATTAATCATAACGCCTTCCCATACTTGTTATAACTTTATTTTTATGATTATCTACATCATATAAGTTCATAATTAACTTAATACATGTTTTATGTATTTCTGTAACTTAAAACATATATGAATACTATGAAACCCTATTTTCCATATTAATGTTTTACACCAAAACAATATGAACAACCATTTTATCATTATTTTTAACATGATATATGTAATAACACAACATATATATAAGTGTGTAAAATGATCATTTCAAGTATAAACTTCATTTTTATGAATAAAACCTAAATGGTGATTTAAGCTAAATACAATATTCATGTGCATAAAAATGTAAATTATAAAAACATAAAGAGTTCAAATGGACCTTATGAGGTATGAGGATGATGATGAACTAGTGCTAAACCCTTGTTTAGCCACAAAACCAAAGCTTGCAAAATAAACCCTTACTTTCCTTAATAGAACCCTAACTTTCTTTTACTTGAGAAATACTTGGAAATGGTGATTCAATGCTTGCAAATGCCTTAGTATATCTTAGAATAGGTGTATATAGAAGTGTATGGATTGTATAAAAATTGCTATGGATTTAGAAGAGTGCTTGCTTATTGCCGTGGCAATATAGAGAGGAAAAGGAAGGTTTTTGTTGATTTTATTACTAAGTGTTTTACTTGTAAGACTTAGCTAGTTTACTTGTATGTATATAATACTTTCAAGGGTCAAAAGTCAAGCAAGTATTCAAAGAGGACCAAGGGTGATGTCTCTGGGGAATGGTCATGGTTATGGTTAGTCGTCAAGTATGCTAGTATGGTGTTGCCATAATTGAGTATGGTGTGTAATTGACAAGTTGCAGTTTATCTATTTTTCATGTATTACTTGTATACGGATGCAAGATTTTCGGCAAAAGAAAGATATACATGATATATTTATGTAATTTTTGAGTATTGGGTATATAAGTGGGTATTTGTTGAAGCGTAGGAAAGTTTTTGTGGTTCCGGGAGTGTCTAAACGCAATTTATCGCGAAACGTATACACTTTACGTATCCGATAAAGATAAAATGAACAAAGTTAATAATTATCCTCAAAATAATTATATAACCCTTGCTTGATGTAAACATTTAATTGTTTGGTGCTCGTTTACATTGAACGCTAATTTTTTGGCGTACGCGATTTAACTTAACGTTTACAATTTAAAGCAAACACGTACAATACCAAAAATAAATAGTACATTTATTGATGTCGTCAAAGGCTTGAAAACACAGGGTGTTATACCATCCTAACTCATTTTCACTTATATAGTTATTAAATCCCAAACCCACTTTTGTTCTAACAGACATGGAACTATCAATTAATCTAAACAAGTTTTTTGGAAGAGGTTCTCCCCTTGTCAATTTGTACTAAGTGATTATCAAGTTTTGTCTGTAGTTCTTTCTTAGTAGTCTCAGCAATAACATTTATTCTTTCAGAATGTTTTAGCAGATTAGTTGTATTTTCTAGTTCAATAGGTCACTACACTACTCTTGTCTTCAAGCGATTCACTGATTTTTCTGAAGAACTTCTTTTGTTTTTCCAATGTTTTAAGTGAGTTTATAAGCTTGTACTTGTTAAAATATTCACTTTTTTGTTCATTAGTTTCATTAATGTGCTTTTGAAGTTTATTATATTTATTATACAACCAAAAGGGCAGTTATGTACCTCAAAGGGACACCTCATGGAGAGAAAAAATTCTCCAGCATCACCTGCCAGTACTGGCGGGGGGGACTTCCTTTGTTATAGTCCAGTGATTAAGTTGTATATTTAGCAGCACCTATTCAATTGCATCCTCAGTATCTCTACCAGCAATATACCAAACTCTTTGGAGCAATACTCCATCACTCTGACCATCATTGCTCCTGTCCAATCAACCATTTGATCAACAGTGATCAAGGCGTTGGAATCTTCTTCTTTCTTTTCCATTCTCCTGAATCTTGACTGAGGAATATCTTGCTTGTCATTACCTCCCTTTGCTGCATTCTTTCTGGCAAAAGTGGGCCTCTATGAAGACAACTTTTAGCATCTGGACGTCTTCTTGTTGTACATAGAAGATTCCTTCTTATCAAAATCAATCTTCCTTCCAGCTTTCTGATCAAACTTGTGTACTCTAACAAAAAGCATAGCCACTTGCCATTTTTCAAGTCCATCTCCTCCAGATCTATTTTTTCTATTTGTTCAAAATCTTCATAAGCGTGTGAGTCTGTTGTTCTGACTCAGTATCAGCAACAAAGATTGAAGAACACTTCATTACATTACCAGATCTGTGAGACCATAGTTTTGAGGGGGGTTGGGGTTTGATGGAACAGTGTAGGTAGATGAAGTATAGTTGGTCGATCTGCATATGACATCTTTTGCTTAGCCCACTGGTTAGGTACAACAAATGCAGAATGGCTTTGGGACCTGCTGATTGGCTTAAAGAAAAGTAGAGTATCCTTTGATTATCTACCTCAAAAGGAGTCTTTAGATTGTAGTACAAATCATCAAAAAGTCAGTAAGGTCAATGCTCACTTTGGTTTTCAAGGTTAAAGCTACCTGAGGACCATGGATGAAGGAAAAGTCTGAGAAAAACTGAGATTAATATCTTCATCCTCAGGCTTGGCCTTGAGTTGGTTAAGCTGACTCAAATCTTATGATGTTTTTTTGTCTTTCCTTTGTCGTAATCACTCTGCTTCACTATTTAAACTCTGAAATATTCTTTGCTTTCGCATAGACTATTCTCATTTCTTGGATTCGGGGCATATCCACCAAACCTAGCTTTGACTGCCATTCCATAAATCCACTAAAATCATCATATAATGGAATAGCCACATGATCATCAGGAATAGACTGAAGCAAGGTATAGAGTTCTTTCCTTTGATTCCCTGCTTTACAACATGTGTTTCGTGGCTGCAGTCTGTTGGGGAAGAATACTGACCCTTCCATCCCGATCTCTTCCAGTCCCTCTTCAAGTATTGCATTTTGTATCCAACTTCCAGATATTCATATCATTGTTTGTGATCCAGTATTCCATCTTCATAGCCCAGACCTCATACTCATCCTTCTTCAAATAAGGAAACTTTGCATTGTTGTTTGAGACAGTGGTAATGATTTGAGGTTGAATGTTTTGTTGTTGTTGAGGAATGGTGGCTTCACTATGAGCACTAGCATCATCGCTATCATTGTCAGATCCTGCCATTTTAAAGGAGTAGAGAGGTGTATGGGTTTGTGAGGTTTAAAGTGATCTTTAAATTTAGGAATATTTTCTTATGAGAGACTCTCAACAAGCTCTGATACATTGTTGAATCCATCTAGATAGATCTTTACTGCCTGTTAAGGATGGTGATTAACCTATGTAATCACAAGCTAATCACAAGAGAGACTCTTGCTTAGAAAAGCTAATGTCTATGCGGAATATAGACACAACTAATAAGAAGAACAGGACTAATAAAAACTAAAAGATCCTTCTATGGATTTCTATTAATTAACAAGGAGAATTATGTTTTCTGAATGTGTACATTTCCCTAAGCCGTGGGTTCTTTTTATAGTAGTGAAACCCTAATCGGCATCTCCTAAAATCACGTGAGAATAATATGCATGACTCTCCCTAATTTATCTCCTGCATATCCTCATCTCTAACTAACTAAAATCTTATCCTGGAATACCTATTTGACTCTACCAGGACTAAGTACACTACCAGTAGGAAACATAGCCTACCAGTACTAACTATGATAATAACCTTACCAGCAGGAACTACATACCTGCCAGTAGGAACTACTACTCTACCAGTAGGAACTACATACCTACTAGTAGAATTTAAGTATTACAATTATTCCTAACATTTCCCACGGACATGAAAGCAAGTGAAAAGGCTGCTTTAATGAAGAGGCATACCGTACCTTGATTCTATACTTGGGAGACCGGGTTTTATGGGAAGTTACCAGGAAAACAACTATTGCAGGAATTTGGACGAAGTTAACTAGTCTCTATATGACCAAGTCCTTAGAAAATAGATTGTATCTGAAGAAGAAGTTGTACACGTACTATATGATTCCAGGTACGAAACTGGGTGATCATATAGATGGGTTTAATTGATAATTAGATTGAGGATGAAGATCAGGCACTTATGTTACTTACATCGTTGCCA
>BQNB010047062.1:26072-43355 GCA_026074375.1 Tanacetum coccineum | reverse complement strand
GATATCTAAAAGTAAAAACCGAAACCGAACCATTATAAGCGGGTTTTTTCGGTTTCGGTTTTTTTCGGTTTCGGTTTCTACGGTTTCGGGTTTTTTCGGTTTTGGATTGAGCGGTTCGGCTTGGTTCGTCGGTTTCACGGTTTTTTTGAACACCCCTAGTAAGTGGTCATGTATATATGCGGTTGGAAGCCAGGAGTAACAGATGGTCTGCACGATACTTGACATAGCATCTGTAGATGTGAGTATGTTGGATAAGTTTGATCATGGATTACAGACAGACGTACAAGTTTTTTATGGATTTTGACTACGCCATGGGTAGATCAATCACAAGGTACGGGTTTATGATACAAGGATGTGCAGGAAGCTGAGAAGTTATGATGTTGTACATGTTGGTTTTGCGAACAACTGAAGCGGCGTATATGACACTTACCGGGGCTTAGAAGAAGGAAATATGGCTAAAGGAATTTTGGCAGAGTCAAGATATGAGCTAAGTTTAGTAGCAGGAATTGCTACTGGTGCCTTGGTAAAAGGCGGTTCCCGGTCCGAGGTTCCAGCACAGGTCGAAGGTGCTGCGTATCGGTATTGACTAATAGTGATACTAAGGTGGAAATTGTTAGATATAGTATTCACTTTAGTCAATAGATTAGAGGGTTTAGTGTAAATTTAGCTCTAATTATAGCCATATTAAGGTTATTGGGTTTCTCTACGGCCCAAGCCCATCCTCCCCCTCATCTCTATAAAAGGAGGTGAGGGGGGAAGGGTTTCATACACATAATTAATTCTTTCAACATGTTTGTTCTCTCCCTCATCTCTATAAAAGGAGGTGAGGGGGAAGGTTTTGTACTTCATTTTTTTCATTACTCAATAAACATATAATATTGAGGGTTATAATCTTGTGCATCTTTTTCTTTTCTATCATACATAATCTGCTGGGGTGTGTTCGTCTTCAAGATCGGATTTATTCCGCACTAGTAACCAGGTTGTAGGGTGATCGAATCCTACACTCCCTCACAAAGTCCGACAATACTATATTGTCTAAAACCTGTAGCATAAGCTACATCAATTTCATATTCCTATTTGTATTATGTGACACTTTTTTTGGGATAACCGTGGTTTTTTTATCATTTGACCGACTAATACACAAGGTGTGAATCCAATATCGCAGACTCAAATCAGGTAAAGTGTTCTTTTTTCAGAATTTTGACGTGACCACTTCATAGTTGTTGAACAATTGTTTTGTTGCACGTGATAACCTTAGTTATTATTCAAGAAAAGTTCATAATAGCAAGTAAAAGATTCAGCAGGTATATCCGAAATAAGTCAAACAATATATATCTACAACTGTTCGTGACTTGTTTCATTTTAAATTTAAATTCAAATTGGTCGCTAGAAAGAACCAAATTTATTGAATTCAAGGGGGAGAAAATTAATCCGTTTGTGGCTACGGAAGTTCACCTGCGCTGACACCAAGCTATCCAAAAGGTTAGCCGCCATGAGATTAGTCGGCTCGAAACATCAGGTCAGAAACCCAGGTTACAAAAATAAAAACGGGAAAAGAAAAAGAGCTCTATACAGGCCGGGCCAATTATTTGTAGTTAAGAGATCTTCACATATTGGGCTCCAATTAATGGACCAATGAAGTAAGACAACAAAGACTCGAAATAAGGCCACTTAAGAAAATACAGTATAAGTGTTGATTACAACTACATACACATGGGGACTAATTATTAAACTAAAAAAATACAAACATCAGCAAGGAGACATTGCTTAAAAAATGCATCATTTATAGCTTCTTAAGAAGACTCTATCTCTTGAGAAGATGATGCATTGTGCAAAAATAAGCACACAACTGAAATGTCATCAGTCGCGTACCCTGGTCTCTGCCGTTTCCATTGGCCGGCTGCGTAGTCAACAAGTCTCTTTGCTGCATCGTCCCTTTCAGCTGCTGATGAAACGATTTCAACAGCTTTTTCATTTGAGACAACATCCCATACCTGATTATTTGTTGTCAAGATAATCAAAGTTAGAGAAGCATTAAGAAAACGTTTATCATAATTATCCATAACAGTATGATACTAATGAAACCTACATCAAAGCCAAGATATGTGTGCGCATATTCTGATCAGATTTTTGACATAATGTTTGTAGCTTATAGAGTAAAAAAAATGTTGTCAAAATTTAAATGTAAACCGAAAATCTTAAAAACTTTTGTTATTATGGTATATACCTCCTCAAAATCCACTATATGAAAAGTTTTTATGTGTTAACTATATAGGATGCGAAAGAAAAAAAAATATTTAGCCACTTAAGGTAATTCATATTTGGTTAATACGATCTCAAACCCCATATATTTAACTGAAACGATGGATTATCTTTTATGTTTATGTATGAAACGCAAGAATGTAAACAATGATCATATTACCCCGTCTGTTGCCAAAATGACAAAGCGATCATGTGTGGTTATGGTTCTTTGTATCACATCTGGCTCAGAAATAAGACCGGAATCTTTAGCGAAATAGTCACCAAAAGCTCTCGAAAGCGCAAGTCCTGGACCTTCTTCTGTCTCGTCATTAGAAGCACGAATTCTCGACACTCCTGGTTCATCTTCTGATTCACACACGCACCCTCCCGACTTATATATCCTCTCGCTTTCCTCTGCATTGTGACAACACAAAACTTGATGTAAATGGAACAAATGTTTATAGACTCACGTAGTTACGTTCATAAGAATATGTACCAAAAGAGAAACACTTACGAGGTAAATTAGGTTTAAAGTCAACAGTCAATTGAACAGCTACTAAGTTACCATCGTTCGATGTGGTTCCAAGAACAGCTCGAGAATCACCAACATTGGCTAACACTAAAAGATCCCCCTGAATATCATGATCATCAAAAATATTATCTTTTTGGGGAAGGCAAAGCTAAAAAAATAGAGTCGACTTTGACTCTTATGGTAAAATTTACAAACCTAATATGAAATATAAAATCTCAAGAAAAGATAATGTACCTGGCGGATTAACGTTAAAGCAGCACAACCGCTATACAATGAATCGATCACGGGATGAAGCTCAAGATCATGATCAACAGTAGAACAAGTCTTCATGAAAGTTTTCCTCCACATTTCGAATTGATCAATGTTTGAACCTTTTAACAAGCCCATAGCTTCTCGCCAATAGTGTAGCAAATAAGCCGGCATCACCTTTTTCACTCTTTTTGCGACAAGATGCCCCCATGTACCGTGGCCATCAAAAACACCACAAAACATTACCTCTTCTTTTCCTCCAAACGCCTGTAAATATTTCAAGATCCGTACCAAAACATTATTTAACATTCTACTACTTTGGGGGGTTTTAATGTCCATCAGAAATGGTAATAAAAAGGATTAGGAACACGAGCTTGATAATTTACCTCCCATACAATGAAGCGGTCTTGATTAATCCCTTTATTCCCTCCCCTATAATAAGCGCATGCATAATTACTAGACCATTTGGCATTTACATTCCCGGCAGACGTTAATAATAATCCATTTCTCCTTGCTTCCTTAGCCAAAGCAATTGTAGTTTCTCTTCCATGATTAATCCTTCGCTTCCCGTCCTTGTTATTGATGTTTTTCGTCAATCCACTCAAGAAAGACGAAAATTGCACCATCCTTTCTACAATTCAATTAATACCCACAAAATTCATTATATTGAACGAAAGAAAAAATGCCTAATTTATATTATTCACTCTTTTGGCAACCTATAAAACTCAGTATCAAAGTAAACCATCTATACTACTAGTAATATACTCCTATATAGTACTATAATCTCACCGATTCAAGTAAGTATAATTGTCAATATAACAATTGCATGTTATGTATATATATAGTTGTTAGATCACATAGCAGATTGTGGATTAGTCAACTTTTTTACAATTAGTCACAGTCAATCACCCGAAAAAATCAACACTTAAGTTAAAACAGATGGAACTAATTTGACTTCATCTTCTATCGACCATCAAATATATGTTCCGTTAAGAAAGACACACTTCAAACATTTTTGAATCAAAAGGGAAAAGTTGATTTTGGAATGTAAACTTTTGGTAAAGAAAATGATTGATAACTAAAGTATATAACACATGCCACAAATTATTAACGACCCGTGATCAAATTTTCCTTTGGTACTTAGGCTTGACATCAAAATGGGTCAAATGAGTCTCTTTCTTGGACCATGATTAAAAAAGAACAAAATAGCAGGTAAAGAGTGGTATCCTTAATCCTGTGGTTCATTGTCATTTTGTACCTAATCAACCGTCTTAATCGACCACTAACGACCATTCTCCATAACACAGTCCCTTGAATTTTCTTTGAGGACTATAAAATGTTCACATCATTAAATGTAATTATATTTAAACATGTAAGAATGTGTTTGTATGTAACATATCCTAACATGTATTCCGAAAATCGAACCACTTGATGCTCCATAGATGGCTTAGGGAGCTGCTAATCTCAACGGTGAACAAAGATCTTTAACTTAGCCAGACTTCGATTTTTCATATGCCTATACATAATACATGTGTGTAGTAGTATTTGCTAGTCAAAAAGATAAATTCTTTTACAAAGATTGCCACACATATAAAAGTTTTTCAGTTTTCATTTCACAAGCTACAAGACTACTTAATCTAAAGTCTTTGATTCCAAAATGAATATCCAACCATTAAAAAACATAAACACCTCAAACCTACACAAGACCAATAATACAATGATTAACTTTCTTGTTTCTTTAGATTCCATTATCAATATTAAAAAAAAAAAAAACCTAAACCAAAGAAACAATTTATATGAACATCATCCAACAAAAGTTACAAAACCATCAAACCATCATACTGTAAAATATAACCTTCTATAAAATATCACATAATTAAGTTATAAGTATAGCTAATGAGAAAAAGAAGAAAAAAAAAACCTTGTGTTTTGGTAGCCAGCTTTGCTTCAATGAATGATATGATTATCTTCAATGGCAGATAAGAGGAAGAAAGCAGCCCACAAGTTAACAAGAAACACACAAAATCCTGCAGAATTCAGGCAAGGAAAACTAGTTGTATAACAAGAGTTTCAAGTAACTTCCACTCCATGTGTTTCTTAATGAAAGGTTTTAAAGTCACTTTGACATTTATACAAAGTTGAGTTTTTTGTGTGCATATCTAAGTTCCACAAGGATCAAGAAATGATGAGTGTGTGGGTGGGTGTATGATGATATGATGATATATGTATAATACTGTAATGTATATATGAGGCATGTGTTATACCAGGGCCATATATATATATTAATATTAATCATGTAGCATGGTTTATTAGATAACGACCTTTTAGGAGTTCTAAGGAGTAATGTATAGTACCCCTTTGAATTATTGTTCTTTTCCAATTATACCCTTTTAAATAGAAGATTGGAAACTCTAACCCAAGAGTTATATGTTGAGGTGGTAACACACATATACAAAGTAACCAAATGCTTATTTCCTTCCTTCTAGTTCATGATCTGAACGAATCGTACATACAACCTAGTACATGTTCCTCGACACTGCGCAAGGGATTTTGCGGTATTCTAATTGGTTGACTTGTATTTTATTAAGTTATTCAGTCATTTCCAGTTGACATGTTGAATCGTTAAGAAATTCTGATTAGGATCTGGACAAGACGCAACGATCTGATAAAGTGATTTGAGATGCGACTCACGATAATTTTATGACAAAACAAGATTGAGATACGATTCAAAATAGGTTTATGACAATATGAAACTCGGAAATCAGATGGGTTACAATACTACTAGTGATAAACGCATTGAATTATTTGAATATTTCAAATGGTTAATACATAAAAACGAGTTAAAGTAATAAGAAATGGTAAGTGATTAAACATTTATAAATTTGTTTTGATTTTACTCAAATGGTCGATTACTCTAAGGTACAAGGGCTAAAGTTTGTTTCACACAAAGCTAAAGGTTGATTGCACAAATATCAATTATGCAAAAGAAAGGATTTACATGTTTTTTGGATTCATATTCAACAAGATATTTTTCCTTCAATGATCACTAAATTTTGTAGGACTTTTTCAGTTTATGATTTTATTATAGTATATTTGTTTGTATGCAAATGTAACTTTGAAGGTCGACGAACTTTCTTTGAAGTACATATATGTTTGATTTTAGCTCAGAGCTCTATATAAAGGTGTGTGATATATGCATTTGTATAAGGGTTTAAAGTTTTAGATACCTCAATCAACTTTTTCTTTAATTAAAACTAAAAACTTATGGCAAAATAACTACTAATACAACAATTATATGATAGATTCTTTTACTCAAGTAGGCAATTTAAAACTTTTATTAGAAGGACCACATAATAATTTATGTCTATATCCATCATTAGTCGTTAGAATAATTGATATGCATCTCTTGGCAAATGTTTGTTGAATATTCAAAACACATTTTTAGTGGTAATAAACATTACTTCTGATTAAGGAAACTTATATTGCAAGTATATAGACCATGTAAAAGATTATTTGTGTATCTTTATAATCTTATTATTAAAAAAGTTAACAAGATAACCCAAAAAAAGAACAACCATGAATGTTAGTTTTGAAGGAAATGACACTTTTTGATTCCAAAACAAATATGAGCCAAGCAATTTGTTTGTAATCATTAAAAAATGAATAATTTACATGTCCAAAGTAAGTCGGTGATAAAATAATAATAAACGTCGTAAACAAATAAACACATTAAACTATCTTAGTGGCTTAAAACTATGCTTACCATAAAGAGGATTAATTAATTTATCCCTGTAGTTAAATAAATCCAATATTACCTTATCAATGACATTGCTTTTTTATTATAATACTTGGTTAAAAATGTCGAAATTTTGTTGGCCTACTACTAAATTTTGTGTCATCATTGTTAACGATTGCAACTCAAATATAATATACGGATTCAACACTTTTCTGGTATTATTGTAATACAATAAAGATTAGTAAAATATAAAAATTGTCGTATCATGATATAATTAAATATATGCATGAATGATGTGCGGTTAATATTTTATATCTTGATTAGAAAAAAGATTAGGTAACGGTGTTATTAAATAGTGATGACGAGACGCTTTGAAATTGTAAAAGTAAAACAAGGTTTTAATATGTCTTATGCTATCATGATAATAACTTTGTTCAAAAAAAAAATATCATGATAATAACCATTCTTGTTTTATAACATTACAAAGATTCAATTAAGATTGGTTGGTTTGTACAATAATCAAATAAAAGGATCAACTAAGTCATTTTTAATGAGCAACATTAATAACATTTAATAATAACTTTTATATTTTGTTCTTTTCACATTTAATTTTTGTTCGATAGCAAAGGTAAGTCGTTCATCATGATAACTTTTCTTTTCTCAAGTTGAGCAAGGTGGCTTTCAAATTGTGGTTACTTTTTTACCATATGGTGTACGGAAATATTAACCTATTAATTAAGACAATGGCAGCAAGAGTATCATGCAAATTGCAAGATTGACAACACATATAACACCAACCAAAGTTGTTGAAATATACAATGTATCCTCTAGACCAATGTATCACATAGAACATAATTACTCCCTCCGTCCTTAAATAAGTGTCCACTATTGACTTTTAAAGTCTTTTTCCATCAACTTTGACCTTAAATTATTTTGTTTATGTTATATAATACTTAATGAAAACTATATCAATGAAAATACATTTAAATCTCAATCAATTCATATATTTTGCATCAAGTATTATATAACACAAAAAGAAATAATTAATGTCAAAGTTGCAAAAGAATAACTTCAAAAATCAATAGTGGACACTTATTTAGGGACGGAGGAAGTATAAGTTTAACAATTACTCCCTCCGTCCTAAAATTATTGTCCCTTATTGACTTTTTCGATCTTTTTCTTTGAACTTTGACCTTAAATATTTTTGTTTGTGTTATGTTATACTTGATGCAAAATATATGAATTGATTGGTTTTTAATTGTATTTTCAATGTTATCATCAAGTATTAAATAACATAAACAAAAATATTTAAAGTCAAAGTCGGAAGAAAAAGACTTAAAAAGTCAATAGGGGACAATAAATTTGGGACGGAGGGAGTATGATTTAAAATTAAATGAGAAAAAATATTAAAATAAGATTAATGAGAAATAACTATTACTACATATTAAAGATGCATTTACAAGAACTAGATACATTTATAGTCATTTGGATGCATTATATTTCTAGCTCAAAATTAGTTGCATATACATGTGTTAGATCATTTCATCAAGTTAGAAAAATTTTGTGTATTTTTCATCTTTTGCGCACCAAATGTGTTTCTAGTATTATTTTCCATCGGTTTCATTTCATAATTACATTAAAAATCTAATTATGATCCGTCTAAATGATTAGAGATATATCTAATTGAAATCAATCCATCTCAAATATTTGGTTGTAAGTTTATAAATATATATCTCATTTTTTTATTTTAATTATTATTTTGGGTGGATCCTACACAAACACTCATTCTTAAAATGTTGTCTTATTGATCAGAATCTATTCACGGGACTCTCGTCTACGAAGGCAGGGGCGGAGCTAGAAAGTTTGACTAAAGTGGGCACACTTTGATATTTTTTAATAACTACACTACAAAATGATTTCTAGGAGAGGCAAATTACGAAAAAAAATCAGATATTTTCAAAATTTTACACTACAATTTTTTTCGTTAGGGGGGCATTTGCCCCTTGGGCCCCCCTTTGTCTCCGCCCATGTAACGAAGGTATAAACGAATATTTCTTCCATTGCTTTAATATCATCGACATATACTTGTTTGACTAAATGCCAAAATTTTAAGATTATGTTTGAATTAAGATACAGATCTCTTACTATAGTAAGACAATTTCAGAATTAGTAAGATGAAACAGTTAAATTGGATTAATGTGAGTGCTCAATTTTTTCACGCATTAGAAATAAAGTCATCCCATCAATAGAAAGTCGAAAGCGAAACAATTTAGCTGAACTCATCCAATTTTCATCCATAAAAAAATATGTATAAAAACACATGTGTCGATTATGTCAAAAGAATAAAAATATATAAGAGAGTAATTATTAAAGGGTTTTTCTAACATGTGCCCCAGGGGCACATGTTAAGGTGAGGACATCAGGTTGTGTCTCACAGCCTCATTGGCCAGCAGTTATTTGTGGGGTCTGATAATGATTAATAACAATAACTGCTGGCCAATCAGGCTGTGACACACAACCTGTGTCCCCACCTTAACATGTGCCCCTGGGGCACATGTTAGAAAAACCCATTATTAAACTTTAGTTGTTAAATTATAAATATATTATATGGACTTAAGTAAACTTATCGGTTTCGTCAAAATTGGAACAATTTGGTCAAACAGATCTAAATTTGTTCCATAAAAAAATATGTATAAAAACACATGTGATGAATTTGTAAAAAAGACTTAACAAATGAAGAGATAATTAATAAAACTTTAGTTGTCAAATTTTAGATAAATTTAAGAGTTAAACTCATTAATTACCAACGTATTTTTCGTAATTTTCACATCTAGATAATATACTTTATAAAAGCTCATCAACACCATCCAAACAATGGTAGTGTTGTCTGTTGTTGTTCTCGAATTTGCATTTTAGTTTAGGAGTTTTTAGGGTTTGTGTTCTTAAATGCTTTTTGTCCGCGTATATACCGGACGGGCACCATATCCGAACGGGTCGGGTCCGGACGGGCGCACTACATCAACCCGAAAGAAGACAAAACGTTAGACTCGATAAAGAGGAACACATCTTCAAACCGTTGGACAATAACAAACATTTATGCAACATCACTATCCCGGGAATTAAGGAGCGATGTCTCCAAGGAGTACCGACACCCAAGGCAAAGGCTAGGCATAGGTCGTCTCCTTCATTCCCAAGGTGTCAAGAACAGTATTTTTAAACAGTACTTCAAGTAGTATAAATACCCAAGCATTTACTACTTGAAGAGGAACATTAATTGCACCACACACACATTTATTACTTATAGCCCCTATCGTCACTTACATAATAGCCCCCTTCGGCACTTACAAAAGTACTTACATTCACGCCCCGAGGCTTGTCCTGTTCAACACCTGGGTCGAGCTAACGGGTTATTCTGTCATACTTTCCGACTTAGGTGGATTACAATTAGAGACGTGGAACTCTTCTGTTTCCTCTAAAACGGTAAATTACTTAAACAAATTGGCGCCATCCGTGGGACGTCTGATCTTATCTACCAAGAATGACTAGTCCCATAAGAGGCGGAGGTCCGGAGGGTCAAGACGGCCGAGAAGGAACTCCCCCTCTAACAAAAGAACAAATCGAAGGGCACATATCCTCCATGAAGTCTATAATCAAAGATCACAACAAGCGAAACAAAGCTAACCCGATACGCTGAACTCGGGGGATAAGACCAAGACCCCAATGAAGAACGCATTGGATGAAGGGAAAGGAGATAGATGATGAAGATTTTAAGGTAAGCTTTCAAAGAAGCATATAAAAGACGCCCTTTACCTAAGAATAATCGAGTTCTCTGGTCCGGAATATAGCCATGCCAACCAACATCGCATATTGTACAAGGGTCCACTGACCCGGCAGGCCATATTTAATCCTTATAATGAGGGTGCTGCGAACTCAGGGAATGGCCCATGCCGGTATGGAGTCCTAGAAGGGTTTCAGCAGACATTGGACGGATCAGCCAGGATGGTCGAGAGCCTTCCCCCCATAGAATAGAAAATTGGTGAGGGCGAGAGAGGCTTTTACCCACTAGAATAATACAACTAGGCAAGCTGTTACAAAGAACCACACGAAATTACCAAGATAGTGAGGAAAGCCAATGAAACCCTAACGGCATTCAAGGAAAGATGGACTGTGGAGACAGGATTCATCATTGGTGTTCCGGAAGTTATGAAGATTTCATCTTCATGTTGACTTTGTTGTAAGTCCGCGCCGAATTAGCCAAGCGTTTTGCCAGTAATGTGCCCAAGACGGTCAATGAAATGATGAAACGTTTAGATGAGTTCGTAAGGGCCGAGGAAGCATACGCCCTTGCGGAATTACCACCGGGAGAATCGCGAGACATCCATCGTCGATTGTCTTTTCCGGCAGGATCACGAGACATCCACCAACGACTGACTTTTCCAGCTGCCAGAAGAGACGACCGAGACGGTCGGAACACCTCGGGAAAAGATTTCCGAAAGGTCCCCCCCCCCCCCCGCGCGACTAATAGGAAATCTTACAAGGTCAGAGACCAACTTCAAATACGGGAAGAACACAGAGATTACATGAGCTCCGTACCCCCGAAGAGAGCACACCAACAGACCCGTAACCATACTTTCATTAGATTCCTTAACGAAGTGCCCTAAAGAAATACTGGCAACAGAAACGCAACTGCAACTACCACCACCAAGACCTGTGGCTAATCCGTTAAGGACGGGCGACCCGGACAAATATTGTGATTATTACCAGGATAAGGGTCATCACACAAAAGGATTGTATCCAATTAAAGGAGCAACTAGAAAAAACGCCTTAGAATCTGGTGTAAAGACTGAATCACTTGATAAAGACCTGAGGCCAAGAGTGAAATGAGACAAAACAGAAATCCTCAATACAGAAGGTAATTAACCATGGTCAACGTTCACTCTACAAAAAGAAGAAACCAAAGGACCCGCGAAGCAACGATTCCATGGATGAATACCCCTATCTCTTTCCCGCCAATTATGACAGATGATACGTCAGACGAGCCACTGATAATAGAAGCAGAGGTTGAAGAATATCTCGTAAGGCGGGTCTATGTGGACGAAGGATCGTCGGTGGAGGTCATGTTCGAACATTGCTTCGAGAACCTTCCAGAGAAAGTGAGGGCCGGACTCAGGGAAACTAGAACGGATTTGGTGGGTTTCGCCGGGGAGATAGCGAAACCCTTGGGAAAAATTGACCTGGAAGTATGCTTCGGGAATGAAGGATTGAGCCGGAGGACATCAATGAAATTCATAATCATCCGCGCACCATCCCCTTACAATGTAATACTGGGGAGGCCAGGCCTGAAGATACTGCATGCAACCCATCAACTAATTCATTCAATATCAAATTTCCCAACCCAAAAGGAAATAGCTACTTTGATCGCTTCGATAACTATCAAATTGCTGAATCCGACTCAGAGAGAGAAATAGATGATAGGGAAGAAACGCCCCAAGAAAAGAAGATGGCGAGGATGTACCTGAAGAGATAATTGTCAACCCCAGCTTTCCAGACCAAATGGTCACCATTGGAGGAAGACTCTCCAAGGGCTGTAAGGAGCAACTAAAAACGCTTTTGAAAGGCAACATGGAGGTGTTCGCTTGGGAACCTGCCGACATGACTGGGGTCCCTCGAAGGGTCATAGAGCATGCTCTCAATGTAAACCTTTCCCTCGATCCAGTATGTCAAAAAAGAAGAACTTTCTCCTCGAAAAAAAGCAGGGCAGTTACCAAGGAAGTAACCGAATTGATCAAAGCAGGGATAGTTCGTCCGGTCAAATACCCGACATATATCACAACCCAGTCCTTAGTCAAGAAGTGTTGACGATCCTAGAGAAAGTGCCTCGATTTCAAAAACCTGAACTCGGCATGCCCCAAAGGATTATTATCCATATACCCAACATAGACGAGCAAGTCGAGGCGGTTATGGGTTTCAAGTATAAGTGTTTCTTGGATGCCTACAAAGGGTATCATCAAATCCAAATGGCGAAAGAGGACGAAGAAAAAACAGCTTTTTACACGGAGCAGGGAACGTATTGTTATACGAAGATGTCGTTCGGTCTAAAGAACGCAGGGGCCACCTATCAAAGACTGGTAGACTCGACCTTCCAGAGCCAGATAGGAAGAAACCTGGAGGCATACGTATGATTATGAGGTAATCAAAATTAAAGGAAGAGACAAGTCCCCTCATGGCTGATATATGCAGATATAATGAAGGTATTAAAGACAGTAACCATGAAGCAAACCCTAAAAATGCTCGTTGAGTGGAGAGGGCAAATTTTTTGGGATACATGGTTACTTCGAGTGATCCGGGCGAATCCTAAAAAGATGTAAAGCTATAATCCCAAATCTTCAATCTCCTAAACATTTAAATGCAAAGCCTCAGCGGGAAATTAGCTTCTCTAAATCGTTTTCTGGCCAAATTAGCTGAAAGGGCCCTCCCTTTCTTCAACACACTCAAGAATATAACAAACGAGAACAAGCACGAGTACCGATGCACCCCGGAAGCGGAGGAGGCGTTTCAGCAGATGAAGAGACTGATCATGTCACTTCCGTCGTTGACACCACCTTTCCCGGAAGAGACGTTGTACGCATACCTAGCGGTATCTACGGAGGCGGTCTCCGCAGTACTCTTGACAGACCGGAATGGAAGGCAATGTCCCGTACAGTATGTGAGTAGAACACTAAATGAAGCAGAGAGGAATTACTCCCCGCTGGAGAAATTGGCTCTTTCATTGGTTAACATGACCAGAAGGCTAAGGAGGTATTTTGAAGCTCATCCGGTAAAAGTCATCACGGACCAGCCAATCAAAAACATACTTAGTAGGACAGAAGCTTCGGGGAAGCTAGCAAAATATGCAGTGGAGATAGGAACATACAAAATCTCCTTCATACCGCGGAATGCAGTAAAGGGTCAAGTCCTAGCAGATTTCCTTTCTGACGCCCCAGATGGAGAAAGGGAAGATGAATATTTTCAGAGTCCGGAGGTCTCTCCGGGGATAGACGACACAGAGGCATGGACCCTTTACACTGATGGGGCAGCCAGTTCAAAAGGCTCAGGAGCCGGTCTTATTTTAACTGGACCTAGTGGAGTGGAATATGCTTATGCCCTCCGGTTAACATTTGCCAGCACAAATAACGAGGCAGAATATGAGGCTCTCCTAGCAGGGCTACGTATAGCGCGAATGATGAGCGTCCTATGGATAGAGGTTAAGGTAGATTCCAAGCTCGTGTCCAGTCAGATTAATGAAATGTATGAAGCTAGCAACGGTTCAATGATCAAATACCTAGCCAAAGCTAGAAAGTACATCTCCGAATTTAAGACCTTCTCCAATGAAAACATACCAAGAGGAAATAATCAGAAGGCCGATGTATTGAGCAAGCTAGCTACCGTGCCGTTCCACCACCTTACCAAAGAGATATTGGTCGAGGTCCTGAATGAACGGTCAACGGAGGTCCAAGAGGTACAGACTATAGTAGAAGAGGAGGGTGATAACTGGATGACTCCAATCATCAAATACTTGGAGGAAGGCATAGTACCATCGGATAACAACGAGGCACGAGCTCTGCGTGCCAAGATAGGCCAGTATACAATGGAGTCAGGAGTCCTATTCAAAAAGGGATATTTGATTCCTATGTTGCGATGTGTAGGACCTCTTCAGGCAAATTATGTCATTCGGGAAATTCACATGGGATCTTGCGGAATGCATGTAGGTCCCAGAGCCGTAGTAAGGAAGGCAATGAGACAAGGTTATTATTGGCCCACCATGCATGCAGACGCAAAAACAGAGGTAGATAAGTGTGACTCATGTCAGATTCACTCCCCGATACCAAGACTTCCGAAAACATTCATGACTTCCATCATGGCCCCGTGGCCTTTCTATCAGTGGGGAATGGACATACTTGGTCCGTTAACTCCGGCCAGAGGAGGAGCTAAGTTCGTAGTTGTGGCCATCGATTACTTCACCAAGTGGGTAGAGGCAAAGCCGCTGGTCAAGATAACGGGCAAGGAGATAATCCGTTTCGTGATGGACAACATCATATGCAGATATGGTCTCCCAAGAATCATTGTCACGGACAATGGGGCACAACTGGTAAGCGACCCCTTCAAAAGTTGGTGTAAAAGGTTTGAGATTCAACAGATGAATACAGCGGTAGCTCATCCGCAGGCTAACGGTTTAGTCGAAAGGGCAAACCGAAGCCTTATGGAAGGAATCAAAACCAGGTTAGGAAGGGAAAAGGCAGGATGGGTAGACGAATTGCCGAATGTATTATGGGCCCACCGCACTTCAATCAAGCAAAGCAACGGCGAGACCCCCTTCAGCCTAACCTACGGGAGTGAAGCGGTTATTCCGGCAGAAATAGGCATGCCGTCCTACCGAACGTTGATGATTAGGGAGGAGTTCAACGAAGAAAGAGCAACGCTTGAACTGGACTTACTCAAGGAACGAGGGAAGCTGGCCGCCATAACGAGAATGCCTGATACAAGTCAACAATGGAACTGTACTACAACAAGAAAGTACGCCGGCGGAGTTTAGGCCAGGAGAGTTTTGTGTATCCGAAGGGATAGGGAAGCAGAGTGGAGGATCAAGGGTAGTTGGATCCCAAGTGGGAAGGCCCATACAAGGTTACAGAAGCGTTCGAGAATGGCTCTTACAAGTTGCAAACAATGGAGGACAAGATAGTTCCTCGGACTTGGCACGCGATCAACTTACGCAAATGAGGTTTTATTATTTTATGAGTTATGTATCTCTACACGTTATATTTGACTAATGAATGTGATAGCTCGTACTCCAAATTTCGATGGGGAGAGCAAATTTTTTATGAATAGTTGTTATAACCTCCGGATTTGGAAATAACTCACAGACAACTAAGTCACAGGGACTGATAAACCATTCCGAAGGGCCTAGCCCCTACGGATATGGAAAACCCACAGACAACTAAGTCACAGGGACTGATAAACCATTTTGAAGGGCCTAGCCCCTCCGGATATGGAAAACCCACAGACAACTAAGTCACAGGGACTAATAAACCATTCCGAAGGGCCTAGCCCCTCCGGATATAAAAAGCCCACAGACAACTAAGTCACAGGGAACAATAAACCATTCCGAGGGCCTAGGCTCTTCCGGATTTAAAAAAGCCCACGGACAACTAAGTCCACAGGGAATAATAAACCATTCCGAAGGGCCTAGCCCCTCCGGTTATAAAAAAAACCTGACGACTAAGTCAAGGGACTAATAAACCTATTCCGATTGGGCTAGGCCCCTCAGATATTAAAAAATCCCAGACAACTAAGTCACTCAGAGGACTAATAAAAAACCTTTCGAAGGGCCTAGCCCCTCCGGATATGGAAAACCCACAGACAACTAAGTCACAGGACTATTAAACTTCTGAAGGGCCTTTCCTCCAGTATGGTAAACCCACTGACTACTAAGTCACTAGGGACTGACACCCATTGCAAAGGGTTCTAGGGCCCTTGGAATTATTTTTTTTTTTTTTTTTTTTTTTTTTTTTTTTTTTTTTTTTTTTTTTTTTTTTTTTTTTTTTTTTTTTTTTTTTTTTTTTTTTTTTTTTTTTTTTTTTTTTTTTTTTTTTTTTTTTTTTTTTTTTTTTTTTTTTTTAACTAAGTCACAGGGACTAATAAATCATTCCAAAGGGCCTAGCCCCTTCGGATATGGAAAACCCACAGACAACTAAGTCACAGGGAATAGTAAACCATTCCGAAGGGCCTAGCCCCTCCGGATATGGAAAACCCACAGACAACTAAGTCACAGGGAATAGTAAACTATTCCGAAGGGCCTAGCCCCTCCGGATATGGAAAACCCACAGACAACTAAGTCACAGGGAATAGTAAACCATTCTGAAAGGCCTAGCCCCTCCGGATAGAGTAAACCCACAGACAACTGTCATAGGGACTAATAAATCATACCAAAGGGCCTAGCCCCTTCGGACGTAATAAACCCGGACCCATCACAGAGACTGATCAAGCGAAGGGGTCCAGTCCGGCCGAACAGGATAAACCTGCAGATAATGGTTATACAAAAAAAATACAAAAAAAAATCTAGGGACCGCAGATTGCCAAGAGGCGCATGAAAATAAGACATACTAGGTAAAGAGAAGCACAACAAGACAAGGCACTACAAAAAATATATAAAGCACAATAGGAGAAAGTCCGCAGCAGACTTTCGACAAAGCAACACAATGTTTGGAAGTAATCAAAAGTACACCTACTTATTACATATATGTCCACAGAAATATCTATTACACATTAGCCCCTTGGGGCGCAGATTTAGAACTATCAGGAGCTTGGGAGGATGGATTAACTTTTGTCTGGGCGTCTTGGGGAGGAGGAGCAGGATACATCTTCAAGAGCTCCTGGACTGTTCGACGAGGAAGACCGGAAATCTTTTCCATGAAAGGATAGGTCTTGGTAAAAAGCTTGTCGTACTCGACAGTCATCCTTGTATCTGAGTAAGGGTCAAAGCCTTGGA
>BQNB010047062.1:0-13594 GCA_026074375.1 Tanacetum coccineum | reverse complement strand
ATTTATGACATTTTATGTGCGTTTTTGGTCGTTTAGGGTTGATTTATTAGGTAAAAGGTATGTGTAATTAAACGCATACCACTCACACCCAAAACTTGTAAAACAAATCATGTAAAACGTGGGGCTATGAACTCACCTTGAGTGAGCGAATAACAAGTATATCACAGATAATGCGTCACGTAAATCGTCAGATGCAACCTATTTAAATTAAGGTCGTATAAGTACTAATCACATTGGGTAATTACTACCATGCATAATTCTATATAGCTAATCACCATCTAATTGTTTTGGAAAAATTGTGTTTAATAAGTTAAAACGTTTATAATTGCCGTTGTAGTAAAACTGGCGTAACTTTCGCGTTTTAAGCCCGATTTTGACGTTTCTTATGCCCACGCTTTCGTATTAGGACGAGTTATCATAATTTGACATTTTCATATTTTTAATCCCCTGATGAACAGTACTTTTTACTGTTCACACCAGTTATAAAGTTATTTTTATAGTTTTAGTTATCGTAAAACCCGTAAACGTCGTATTTTATTCGTTATAGCTCCGTTTTTAGCGATTCTTTCGAGCACGTTCTCGTAATTGAAAGTTCTATTGATTTATGAGGTTTACAAAAATAAAAGTTTCTGTCATGAATAGTAACTTTTATAAAAATAGTTTTATAAAAGTATTAATTGTCGTAAACTCGCGAAATTCATAACTCATTCGTTATTAATTGAAAATTTTCGTTTCTTATCATTTTGGAATCCTAAAAATATGTGTAATCTGTTAAAAATACTAAACTTGCTGTTTTATATAATTTTTATAAATTGTTTTATAAAAATTCTTTTATAAATCCGTTTATTTATCGTATAACTTGTTTTTACCGTAACTTTTTCGTTATTTATCCGTTTTTCAAGTTCTTTACATGCTTGTAATCGTCATGAGGTGTACTATCTTTATAGATCATAATATGGCTGTCCTTAAATTCGAACCACAACAGCCCCTTTGAAACCAATAGATATACTTATTCATATACTTGTTTTAAACACTTTTCAACTTAGTAAATTTACCACAAGCCTTCCATATTGCTTTATATCATATGTCATATATATAATAAAGTCCAAAGTCCATATTTAGTCCATGAGGTTCCATGATAACAAGATTATCAAGTCATTAACAACTCATGAAAACAATAACTTTCCTTAAGTACTTTTAAAACCCTAATTCATACATATGCATCTTTTCACTTAACCAACATGGTACATCACTTATATACTCATTATATCATGATATTACATATCACATAACATAACAAAAAGTGTGTAAATTGATCATCACAAGTAAAAACTCTTTTTACATGTTTAAAAGTCCTAAATGGTGATTTTTGCTATAAAAAACTAACATATGCATATAATGATAAATGTAAGAACATAAAGAGTTCTAGTATCTCATGTAATGTATAAGTAATGCACATGTATGACTAGTCAAGGAAGCACAAAGAGGATCTTAAGGATGGTCATGGTCATAGTCTTTGGTCAAAGTTTGAAGAAATTGGATAGATGTCTCCTAATAGTTGAGATTATCCCATGAAAACATGGAAATGTGTTCTTTTATGAGATTTTCTTGTATCCTTTGGTCCATATCCGGCCATAGAGAGATATAGGTGATGTATTTTTGTAATTTTTATGTATTGGGTATAAATGTGGGTATTTGTTGAAGCGTAGAAAAGTTTTGGTGGTTCGGGTATGCCTAAATGCAATTTATCGCGAAACGTAATCAATTTACGCACCAATAAAAATACAATGAACAAAGTTAATAATTATCATTAAAATAATTACTTAACACTTGCTTGATGTAAACATTTAATCTTTGATGTCCGTTTACATTGAACGCTAATTTTTAGCTTACGCAATTTAGCTTAACGTTTACGATTTAAAAGCAAACGCGTAAATTACAAAAGATACATTGTGAATTTATTGACGATGTCAATGACCCTAAAACACGGGGTGTTATAGATGGTGTAGTGGTAGATGTGCATGAATATAGATCAATGATTGGTTCCCTGATGTATTTGACTGCATCAAGGCCAGACATCATGTTTGCTCATGTTGCTGTCGTGCCTGTGCCAAGGTTTCAAGTCACTCCAAAAGCACCCATTCAAAATGCGGTAAAAAGGATCTTTAGATACCTCAAACATCAACCCAAACTAGGGTTATGGTATCCTAGGGATTCCCCTTTTGAACTAGAAGCTTTCTCAGATAGTGATTATGCAGGTGCAAGCCTTGACAGGAAATCAACAACTGGTGGATGTTAATTTCTTGGTAGAAGACTCATATCTTGGCAATGCAAAAAGCAAACAATTGTGGCAAATTCTACTACAGAGGCAGAATATGTTGCAGCTGCTCATTGCTGTGGGCAAGTACTATGGATACAAAACCAAATGATAGATTATGGCTTTAACTTCATGAACACCAAAATCCATATTGACAATGAGAGCACCATATGTGTTGTCAAGAATCTAGTTTATCACTCAAGAACCAAGAACATTGAGATTTGACATCATTTCATAAGGGATTGTTATGAAAAGAGATTGATAGATGTTCTCAAGATTCACACTGACTCAAATGTTGTAGACCTTCTCACCAAAGAATTTGATGTTACCAGGTTTTAACTTCTTAGTGTCAACATGAATGTAAACGGTAGTTACATTTTGTGGGGAGGTTAAATTGTAAAGTTTTACATACTAGTTACATTAATACAGCAAGGTATTAATGTTGGTAGATAGGTTATAGTTTACGTTTAACATTCATAGTATATTTTCTTTTTTATTTGCACAACTTCTCAGGATAAGCATGGATTGAAGATGGAGTAGAAGCAGTCTTGGCAAATACTCCTCATCTAGGTCATGTAAGTACTTAAGGTATTAGAGTTAATTCCGTGGTAGTCAACAAGTTAATTCTAGATAGATTACGTGTTAATTCTATGGACTTAAGTTAATTCAGGTATCTATACGTTAATACTGGGTAGTCTATATGTTAATTCTGGTAGACCTATATTAGTACTGGTACACTACATTTTAATACTGGTAGATGACTTTGGTGCGGTGAGGGAAATTGACTTATCCTTCTTTAAATATTACCATAGAGATTTTACGGTGCGTACTCTAATGTTATGTTTCTATTCGGATAATTACTACTAGCATCTTTCCTTCATAAAATATCTTCTTTATACTCTAGAAAAAACTTCCTTTTACAACATGGTCCAATAAGAACCCTTGTATTCATGTGATAAAAACATAATTCCCTCTCTACTACCATCACTAATTCACGCCTAAACCGGATTAGTTTTTTCATTTCTTACAGATCTATTCCTCAACATCATATGGCCAATCTAAAGTACTCAGACAACTAATATGCGGCTTTCATAAAGATACCAAATAAAAGTGTTGGTTTCACTGATAGTGGATTTTTTCTTAAAGGACATCCTCTCAGTATTTCTTAACTCCATAATCCTAAACCTATCTGATGAATCCCTAGTCCAATAACAGTTATGGCAAACAGCCACATCCGAACACCTTGCTAATGGGAACTTAACAATTAGAAGCATCAATAGACGCAAGATTAGAACCTCTACAGAGTATACTATATTACTGAGGCATACTGTGTCAGAAGTAAACTTTAAATTGGCAATGCTACAGGACATACATAAATGTTAATCTGATGCTAAAATTTATACTGGATTAGTCCACCTGGGGAATGTTTACTGAGGGTAAATTAAACTTTTGGAAAAGAATTTACACCCCCAATGGAAATATTTTAATCCATCATATTTACACTGCTTAAGCCCTAAGTCTGGTGAAGAGAATTCAATTGGTAGTACAATGCTACTGCATTAATCTGTCCATCTAGCAATATGGTTTATAGTTTTTCTAAAATGATTTTTGATGGGATGGTTCATAATTTAGAGAGTAATTCGAAATTTTTAATGTATCCAAGGTTTTTACAAATTATTTAGGATATTATAACTAAAAATAAAGGAAGGTATTTAGCCCCAATTTTGACCAAAAAGATTTTTGCAAACATGAAAAGGGGTTATGCAGGGGATATTGCACCATTGTTTCCTGCTATGTTGGTAGGTGCAGCTGTGGATTAAGGTGAAGGCTCAGCACAACCAACTGAACCCCATCACATACTTGTTGATCCAATACCATCCACATCCCACTCACCTCATCCATCACCACCTCATCCATCACCACTACATTAATCACCATCTCATCTTTCACCACCTTGGTCCTATGAAGCACCTCTCCCTAAAGGTAATACATCAGGAAGTGCTGAGGATAGTATGCAACTTAAAGAATTGATGGTGCTTGTACCTACCTTGGTGACTAGGATTAATAGTTTGGAGAAAGAGTTGAAGGAAACCAAGCATACACTAGGGAATGATGTGCTCAAGTTGGTAAAGAAGGTGAAATCTCTGGAAAAAGCTTTGAAGAGGAAATCCAAGAAAGTACTCATATCTAAATCAGAGGGTGAAGAACCAGAGGATCAGGGGAGGAAAATTCAGGATATTGATGATGATCCTCTAGTTTCTTTGGTTAGAGAATCCATGAAAGAGAAGTCAACAGATTTTGTTACTCCTACAAAAGCTTCAGGGGAGGCTCAAGAAGAAGAAATCAGTCCTACAATCTTGGAGGCAGCTAAAACATTGTCAAAGGTTGCTTCTCAGGGTGTTAGCAAGGAAAAATCAACTGATAAGGGCAAGAGATACAGGAGGAGAGCAAGGTCTATGGCTAAAACGCTATGATACTGGGATTTGGATGCTGAAGAAGAATTAATACTAGGCCAGAAGAGATTAATACTGGTATTGAAGAGGTTAGTACTGGTAGTACTAAAGTTGATTCTGGTACTGCTAGTAAAAGGGGTCAAAGGGAAGGAAAGGCTCCAATGGTTGAAGAAGATATCCAGGCTACTCACAAAACTAAAGAACAAAAGAGACAAGAGGAAGCTGGATTAAAAGAGGCTATAAAGTTGCAAGCTCAATTGGATGAAGAAGTTGCAAAGCAGATTCATTTAGATAAAATGATAGCTAAAAGAATGGCTGAAGAGGAAGCTTTAACAGAACAACAAAAGAAAAGAAAAGCTCAGGTTCAATTTGAAGCTCAATTTTATACTGAAGAAGACTGGGATGCTATTAAAGCCAAGCTAGAAGCAAATGCAATTAGACAAAAATATGTCGGGAAAGGAATTGCCTAAACAAGATTTTTTGTCAAAAAAGAATGGCAAAAATGGTGAATCAAAGAAAGAAACACTTTGCAGAGGAAAGAGCTAAGGCAAAGAGAAACAAACCCATGACTCAGTCACAGTTAAGAATCTATATGTCAAACTATCTTAAGAATCAAGGAACTTGGAAGCTTTCTCAGTTAAAGAAGTTGAAGTTTGAAGAGATTAAAGAAGAGTTTGATAAGTTAGTTCAGCAGATTGATACTTTTGTTCCTATAAATCTTGAAGCTACAAAGGCAAAATTGAAAAGATATGGAGAAGAGCTCTAGAAAAAGACTTCAAAGAAACAAAGGGTTGATGATAAAGATATTCCAGCTATAGAGAAAGTTTCTAAAGTAAAAGAAGAGAGCCAGTAAAAAGAACAGGAAAAAGTAGAAGCAAAGCTAGAAAGGTATAAATTTTGACATGAATTGAACAAGAAGTATTCAGAAACTGCTAAATAAAGAGCGAATCAGTAGAAGCTAATGAATCCTACTCTTTGACTACAAATCTGATAAGTGGGTAAATAGGAAGAATATTTCATCAAGTCAAAGAAGTGTTTATTAGATGAATATGAGCAAGATGGAGTTTGTATACAGTCTACATGAGCTTTGGAGCTATGATTAAAGACTTCACAAGAGAGGATCTTATAGAGTTGTACAGGTTGGTAATGTCGAAGTATGGAACAAATAGGCCTAGAATGATGGCGTAATGGACAAAGTGCTTTGAGTGATCCTCAGACTATGTTTAATCCACCCTCATTGAAGATGCTATTTGGAGCTTATACCACTTCACAAAAGATGGTTAGTTGGAGTATTATGATAAATGTGAATACATTGTTTAACTTTAAGGCAAGCACTATATATGATTTTACGATAGAACATTTCCGTTTGTCAAAAGAAGCTTGCCAAAGTGATTGCTAAAAAATAGCTTCTAGATGGAAAAAAGAATGCAGTTGTGCCTATTAAACTCTTAAAGATGATTGTGAAACAAGCTGGGATTTAGAAAGTGATGAAGTTTATCAGTAGCAGTAGGCATGTTTAATGGAAACTATGGACTATTATGGAAGAGAAGAAAGGGATTGGGTGTTGGCTAACCACACAACAACAAATGGGTTAACATATCACCATCTTAATAAGCATAAGGATATCCTAGGCTAGTCCAAAGCAAACAACTTTGGTACAGACTTCTCAAATCCGTTTATATGTGTTTACCAGTTTTACCAAAAACTGTATGAAATCAATGCACCATAGTATTGCACTAAAGCATTGGCTACTCCAGAGCAAACGGCTACTGGTAAAGAGAATTCAAATCCGTTGATAGCTGATAGTTTGCTTAAAACTATAAGGTTATCAATTCACCTTGTTACTATAATGAAGCATTTACTAGTCCATAGCAAACGACTCATGGTAAAGACATATTAAATTCGTTGATGGCTGGTAGTTTGCCAAAAACTATAAAGCCAACTTAGTTGGATGTTGCTGTGTAGCAGTGAAGAGAAGACAAAGACTAAAAGACAAAGTATGATATGGTTTTTCAAAGAATATCAAACAGATCATCATTCAAGAGAAGCTAAGGACTTGAAGACATGCTTGGATACGATTCTCAAAAGACCAAACTGAAGACAACTAAAGAAACTTAAAGTTAACAAGTGAAGTTCAAGTTTAGGGGAGGATTGTTAGGAATTTTGTATAACAGAATTAATTCTGTTAGTATTATAGTTAGTTCTGCTAGTGTAATAGTTAGTACTGGTAGAAGGTTTATCATAGTTAGTACTGGCAGTATTAAATAGTTAATACTGTTTATGTAATAGTTAAGTCTGCTTACGCAGAAATTAGTTAGAGTTAAAGATATGCATGAGATATCTTAGGAAAGGATATGCATTATCTTTATACGCGTTTTGTAAAGCCCATTAGGGTTTCTTTAGTCTATAAAAGGATCCCTAGGCATAGTCAGTATAGATAGTTCTACAGAAGATCATAGAGATCGAATAGTAATCATAGTTTGTAATCTGTAACTTAGGCAGATTCAAAGTTCAATATAAAAGTGTTTTGATTGTGTTCTTCTTTACATTGTTGATTAAATTCCATGTAATCAATAGTGGTTAATCATTGTTTCATCATTGTTACTTTAGATTTATCTAAGGCAACAAACCCTTTACAAGCTAAAGGTTAAGATCCATTAAGCAAAGGGATCCTACAAAAGGCCTCAGAAACTTAAGGAGAAATATCAAGAAGTAAGCAATATGGAAATGTGCTTTGTGACATTGTTAACTATATTATTTACTATTTTATGAAACTTAAGTACTTAAACTTATATTACTCAGTGGTAATTTAATATGTAGTACGGGCAATATAACTTGCCTTGGATGATCTTTCAATTTTATCATCCTAAACACTTGTTTGCATGAAACTTGATACACTATAATTACCTACATGATGATATGCATGCTTAGTACATTGTTAATAAATCCCACCACATATGTTTCTTGATGACGTGGATGGTTAGTTTCATGAACTTAATTGTTAAGTGTTGGATTATTCATGATGAAATAGAATTGATTCCAAAAAGAAAAATTTAGAAAATTTTGCTTCTGTATAGAGCTTATAGAAAATCAGGAAGAACTAGAAAATTTCTTGTCTCTAGAGAACGACCCCCATAAATAAAAGGCGCCCCCTAATATCTAGGACCGCCATGCAATATGGGACCGCTATCAGAAGTCACGGGAATTTTACTGTGACTACTTGATTTTCTGTGGAATTGACCATTCTCTTTTAGACCCAGCTAAACTTTCTGCATTTTGCTAAATGATGTATCATTGTGTAGGTGTTATTTATGTATCAAGTTTTACTATTTATTTTATGCCGACTATACGTAAAAACAATACTCTAACAGGCAGTGTACCCGGTCAATTGTAGTTTCGTTGGTAAGTAGGGTGTCGATCACTTAGAGCGAGAGCATTAATTCCTAATTCTATCAGTATTTTTGTTATCTAAGTTAAACCTAAAATGTAATGCCAAAGGGGGGGGGGAAGGGTTTCAGTCTGAGAGACTACACGTTTTTATGTACTAACCTAAGGTATTAATGTCAAGTAAAGCAAGAAAAACACATTAGAAAGACCAGAAAAATAATAGAGAAGCGGTCGAGAACTAATGTAAGGAAAATGTATCAACCATGGATAATCCGATAAAACACAGGTTTGTTTATTAGTGCAATGATATCTTATCTCGAAGCGGCATATCATTCTTAAGACTTAGGCGGTACTTCATCCTAAGACCTAGACACGAACAATCCTGTCACAATTAACGTGCCCGCATAAAGCATCCTTTTTGTTGATTTTAATCTACCTTAGGTGATTAATAATAAGATCTTTACTTGCAAATATGGAGAGCTATCCCGACTCTTAGCCTACGCCCACACAACACCGAAGTTACAGCGCATTAAATATGTAGGACTAGACCCAGTTGAATGACAGGTCACATACAAAAGCACGTAAACAAGTATAAAATGATAAACATAATCAAACAATCAACGATAAATTAAGACAATCAAGATAAACAAACCAAACATTAAATCTTCGTAAACATGGCTGATACCTAAAGATATCAGCCGATAGTCATTGCAAAAATACACACGGTTTGATATATGAACGATTAAAATAAAGAAACCTCAATCGAACGCGTATTCGGTTGTGCGAAGATTACAAGAGTTTTCTTATGATCTTGAGGCTCTTTTCTGACCTTCTTTGCTATTCTAATCGTCTGATAGTCGACTTGGTGGTTTAGGGCTTCACTTGCATACCTAAAACTGAGTTTAGGGTCTTGTATTTATAGAGTCCGGATAGTCATGGATACGCCGTATCGGGCGATGTGGGATACGACGTATAGAGGATTTCTTAGAGTGCGCGCTACGTTTAAGATCAAAATGATATACATTCTCAAAATATAAATATCTTAATATCTCTGAATAGTTATCTTCATAGATATGGCATATGACAGAAGGTGGATATGCCGTATTGGGAATTGTGAATACGCGTTTTCTTGTGAAGACTTGGCGCTGATACGCCGTATCTCTTTTAGTGGATACGGCGTATTGGTCAGAAATGAGTAATCGTCAAATATCTTTGTTTTAGCTCCAAAATAGGCGCCTTTTAGCATGTCTTCACAAATCACTCCTCAATTACTGCAAATAATATTTTTAAACAATTAAGTACACATTCTTGCAATAATTATACAAAAGTGGTTAGTTTATTCAAGATAAATGATGGTACAAATGTGACGTTATTTGATGTCATCATAGAACAAAAAAGTCATTGGTGCACATAAACAATTATAAAAACCGATCATTTATATAAATTCTCGACACGAAGGAAGATGATATATCATCATTTCGAGTAAAGCTGTGGCAGCTGGTAACCAACTTTGCATCACGCATTTCATCAACGCTTTACCCATCAACTCTTTTTCATCTGATTTTATGTTAACACTGAGCTTATGCAACATAGGCCACGGTTTATCATTTTGGTCATTCATACAAATACTAATTATTTGTTTGATAGGCTCGTAACAAATCTAAATGAAACCACGCTTACACGTTGCAGACCCTGTGTTTTTAGTAGTCTACTTTTTTGTTTTCGTGTCGAAGTAGTTTTCTCCCTAAAGTCTTTCCATCATTTTCGGCTCGTCTACTCCAAACTTTACTGCATACATTTTAGCAAAGTTGGTTAATGTAAAATCCCGGCCATGTAATCCTGCTGAAAACGCAACGGTCCCTTTTTCAGGGTAAACCATGACATCACCAAGAAGCGGGTCTTCGTATGTAGCCATAATCACATTAGAATTTTCAATAACCCTTTGAAACGTTTGGTAAACTTCCTCGCCATCATCCTAAGCTCAAGGAAACATCAGTCTATTTTATTGACACTTAAAATGGGATGGATCCTTTCTCTAAGGGCTTGTTGAAAAACGGTTTATGTTTGGACACAAACACCTTCGATACGATCAACGACTACCAATGCATCATCAGTGATACGTAAGGCAGCAGTGACTTCAGAAGAGAAGTCAACGTGGCTTGGTGAGTCTATAAGATTGATTAAGTACTCATTCCCGCTATGTTCTCCTTTAAATCCCTTTAAAGCTTCGACAGTCATTTCGTAGTATAGGGAAATACCGGTTGACTTGATGGTAATTCCACGTTCGGCTTCATCAGCACGAGTATCAGTCATTCGTACATCACCCGCAACTTCTTGGGTGATAATACCGGCAACAGCCACAAGTGAATCAGTCAAGGTGGATTTGCCTACATATAAAACAATAATAACCAATTATTTTAGGAAACAAGATACCAAATGTATGTGTGACTCATGTTGGTACACATTTTGTTCTTGTGATGTGACGACTAATATTGAAATTATTACTATAACAATCTTAGTTTTTTCCTTATTTATATGCTTTGGACTTATGTTATGATTAGCCCTTAATTGCAGGAATTGCGTTTGTCAGCTTTGGAAAGTTTTTATGGTCATTGAAGGTGGATTGCTGGAGTCAGGGACCCAAGATGGCAATAAATGGAAATGGTGGCTATATAAGCCCAACTCTCCCTTAGGACACAAAGATTTCATTCTCTTCTCTCTCAAAAACAACACATGACATTTGTTAGTGTGTATGATCCCTTGTATTTTACTTTTACTTTGATTTTCATATTGATAATCACTTGTAAACGTTTGGTTATAATTAAAGCATTCGGTTATGATTTATTCAGTTAATCTTGATCTTCTAGATTCGTTTGAATCTGGTTAAGATCACCAGTTCATCTATGATTTTATTAATGGTATCAAAGCAAGGGCTTTGATCTCTTTCGTTCACGTGCTCGTTGATTCGATATCCAATTTCAGGTTTTGAATTTAGGGTTTTGAATAATTAGGGTTTTTGGTTTAAAGGTGTTCACTGTTCGATTGGATTCTGGTTGGTGTGGGAAACTAAAAAATTATGGTTTTAATCTCAAACCCTAGTTTTTTGGGGGGGGTTTTGATTTACGGGCTCAAGTGATCAACAAACCACTCAACACATCAATTCCGCTGCGTTATAGGTCTAATCTCACACTCACCTGATCTTGGTAGGATCGGGACACCCTTTTATTTATTTTTTAACTATTGATATCTGATTGCTTGCCTGCTGATTTGTGTGCTTGCCTGCTAAGATATTTATCTCTTTATTCATATTGTTATTAATAAAAAAATCTTGTTTTGTTTCTAATCAAAACTAAAAGTTCTTTTTAAACCATGGTATCATCTATGTGGGCTCATATCTGATCTTGCATTCCTTTTCGTAGTTGTGTGTTTAACTGCTCTATTATTTGAAATCTATAATCATGGTTGAGGGTGATAATAATATCAGTGGTTCTTGTAATACGAGTGAAGCAAGTAAACTAATTTATGGCGATGAGCTTTATCTTCATCCAAATGACTCAAGTATTACCAACTTCATAAGAATAAAACTAAAAGGAACAGAAAATTACAGCATATGGAATTGTGCTATGACTCTTGCTTTGCAAACAAAAAAGAAAATTAGATTCACAGATGGCACTTGTAAAAAACTAGCTGAGAAATCTTTAGCCAATCAATGGGACTTATGCAATTCTGTTGTTCTCTCTTGGATTCTCGGGTCCATCTCCTAAGATCTATATCTTGGTCAATGTTTTTCCACAAGTCTTAAAGAAGCCTGGGATGAATTGAAAGAAACCCATAACAAATTAAATGGATCTGAAACTTTTGATTTACATCATCAAATCAACTCACTAAAGCAAAATGGGACTCCTGTCTCTGATTACTATCACACCCTTAATGGTCTGTGAAGGCAATTTGATGCCATCACTAAATTACCAGCATGCTCTTGTGCCGCTCAAAAGGCTTTTAAAACACACACTGATTTGATAAAGTTAATGCAATTCCTCATGAGGCTTGATGATGTCTATCAGCCCATCGGAAGCAGTCTGTTAACCAGAGATCCTATCCCTGATGTGAAGATTGATTTTTTAGTAATCTCTAGAGAAGAATCTCATAGAGGTTCCTCCTTATCGTCCTCGAGAAATAAAGCTTAGGCCTTTGTCTTTGCTGCAAAAGTTCATAATAATAATAACCACAAAAAGAACTTAAGCACAAAAAATTCCAATCTTGTATGCACCAACCCTAATTGTGGTCTCACAGGTCATACCATAGAAAAATGCTACAAAATTGTTGGCTATCCTGAACATATAAAAAAGAAGTGGGCTAATAATGGGAACAATAACAATCAAAGGAATTTTTCCTCCAATAATAGCTCCACCAACACTACAGAAGTTCCTACATCTGCTGCTCCATCTCTCACCACTGATCAAATTCAGCAGCTTATCAACATGCTAAATTTGAAACCTCAAAGCAATACTCATGCCAATATGGCTGGTACTTTATACTCTTCTGACTCAAAAACCTTTTACAAAGTCTACAAAACTAATAAAGGTTGGATCATCGACTCTGGATCCAACCAACATATGGTAACTTCGTTGGATAAACTAGAAAATGTGGTTGATATATCTGATCTCAATCTTCAAATTGATCACCCTAATAGAATAATTGCTTTTATAAAAAAGGTTGGAAACTTAAAACTAAGTGAAAAAATCACTCTTTTTTGATGTGTTGTATGTTTCAGAGTACATTGTCAACCTCTTATCAGTCCATAAATTGGCTAGATATAGCAAGTTATTTATTGGATTTGATGAATTTAAATGCTACATTCAGGACTTACACCTGAAGAAAACTCTGGTGACTGGTAGTCAACATGGAGGTTTGTACTTTCTTGATTTTAATAATAAACATGAAACCTTTATAAAATGCAACAACATGATTTGTTACTCAAACACTTTATGGCACAATAGACTTGGACATCCATCTGACCAAGTCTTAAAAGCCTTAAAAGATAGGATTGACATTAGAAGTAATGGTGACTCTACTCCTTGTGACATCTGTCATGAAGCCAAACAGACTAGAGAACCATTTCCCAGTTGTGATCACAAAACCACTAACTTGGGAGATATTGTCCATTTTGATGTTTGGGGACCTTATAAAATCACAAGTAGGGATGGTTACAAATACTTCTTAACTGTTGTGGATGACTATTCCAGAGCAGTGTGGTTATATCTCTTAAAAGGCAAATATGAAGTCACACAAATGTCATTGAGTTCTATAATTACTTAAAAAACCAGTTCAACAAAACTGTCAAAATTTTCAGAAGTGATCTCTACTACATATAAAGGAAATTTGCCCAATTCTTGAATTTTCAACAATTGGCTGAATGTTGAAAATTGAATTCTAA